>VDFB02374176.1:0-30000 GCA_007258455.2 Sequoia sempervirens
TATACTTTCTCTTCTTTTTGCCTACTTAGTAATGTTTTAGGATGCATTTTTTAAAACTTCACTATTATTGCTTACCATTCTTTTATTCAAAGTTGTTTTACAATAACTATAGCAGTAGTTATAGCTCTTCTTTCTGCGTTTTTTATCTTTAGATTGTGGCTCTTTTCCCAATAGATTGAATGACACTAGCAACAATAGACATAACATGTTTTAATGATTGATCTTTTCTTTTTGGTTTAACATAAAAGCCTAACCTTTTCATTACTTTCCTCATTTTTTGCATTCTCAGCAATTGCATCATTAGTTGACATTGAAATGCAATATTTCTATGATAAAAGAATTCGGTGTATATTCTATTCGCATGTGTTCTTATTTGCCTCCAAGAAATTTGATCAGGAAGATTATCTAAAACACCACTTCCAATTTTAAAAAAAGTATTTGAATCATTAAATTCAACATCACATTCAGATTTTCATCTTCATTTTCATCAACAAAACAGTTTTCATTTTCATTTTCATTTTCATCAACAAAACGGTTTTCATTTTCATTTTCATCTTCATTTTCATTAACAAAACGGTTCTCATTTTCATTTTCATCAACAAAGCGGTTTCATTTTCATCAAAAATATAGGTTTTGTTTTCATTTTCAAGAAAATGATCATTTTGATTTTCATTTGCAACAAAAGATTTTTCTTTTTTGTTTTCAACAAGTTCTATAAAAGTTTCATCTCTGAATATAGTCAATGTCAACATCATTATATCCAGCATCTTGTAAAACTTCTACATACAAATTTACCATTTCACTAACATGTGGATTTGAAGACGTACCTGGATTTGTGCATATTGAAACATTCTCCTTAACATTCAAAGAGGGATTTGAAGACATAGTAGGACTTGTTTGTATAATCATATTCTTCTCCAAATTGACTCCTTGCAAATTAGCTTCATCTACAACTATGGTATCTTCAATATTTTCATCTTCAATAGTTGTTGAATTGGTTGCTCCACCATCATTCATTGATTTCATTCTCATTCTTCTTTCTCTTTGTCTTTGTCTCTCTTTTCTCTATTTGCTTCAACTTCTTGAGGAGTCAATGTCTTTCTTCTCTTATTACGAGTTTTATCTCCCATAATTATAAAATTCTCAAGCACAAACGAATGTAAATAGTGAAATACTTCAAAATATTCAATCCAAATTGGAAGTTGAATACCTATTACGACAAAATTCTTCCTCTTGTGTTCATCAAAACAAGTAGAAAACTACCACAATTTCACTTTAAGAATTGTTTTCTTCATGCTTCTTTTGAAAAATTCAATCCATATTGCAAATTGAAACCTTTTGTTCCTCCAAACAAGCACAAAAATAACACAATTTCACTTCAAAAATGGTGTAGATGATGCTCCCTTTGATAAAATCAACCAAAAATCAAATTCACTACCTGTAAATACAATAACTTATGAAAAATAATTCATTTTTAGTGCTCTCGACTATACATATGAAGTTGCAAAGTTGCAGACTTGACAGTAATTTTGCACAGTGTTTTTAAATAAAATAAACGGGATCTTGTTTATAAAGCAGGATCCCACTTATTATAAAATGGGATCCCGATTATAAGCTCTATAATTGGGATCTCGTTCACCGACATTGAATGTCTGAGCCATTGTAAAGGAAACGGGATCTCATTTATGAAACGAGATCCTGTTCCATTTACAATGGTCGAAATATTGTTGGGTGGGAATGGGATCCCGATTATAGCACGGGATCCCGTTTATTAATGAACGGGATCCCGTTTTTTTAAATTTGAATTTTGTTTTGCATCATGGGCGGGTTTTTGCCAAGGTTTTTGGTTCGGGAAAAGCATTGGAAGTCTGAACCTAGGCCTTCAACCTAGTTTGACCTGCAAGTTGAAGGCCCTAACAATGTCAAAGAAAAATACCGACTTTGGACATATGGCTGACGACCTTTTTTGCTAAATTTTCTGACAAAATTAAAACCCCATTTAGATGAAACAATGCAGATTCTAAATATGTAATTTGTTTTGCAATTGAATTATTTTTTCTATTTTTCAATTAATTTCTAATAAAATTGGTCCATAAACTTTAAATATCAAAGTTTTTTACTATTTTAATAACTTTGATTAACATAACATTTTGACAAGCGGATTGCGAGAGAGAAAACTTGAGACAATTCTTTTCAATTTGAAAAAAAAAATCAGAAAATGATAAGTTTAGGTCATCTTATGCATGTCGTACACAACGATTTTTCAAAACGACAAATCTGCCTAATAAAAATTTAACAAAAAAAAAATATTCAATAAAAAATTACAAAAAAAATATCAAGAACAAGCTTCAGTGAGTCATAAAACTTTCCCAAAAGGATTTAGAAAAATACGATAATTTAAGTCAAAAGATGGATGTCGTACACGTGCATGGTATGGTAAAAAAAAATGACTTTTAAACAGTGGTTTTTAGAAATGCCTATTAAAACTCAATTTGTACAATCTGGGTATTGAAATAAATTACATATTTGGAAACTAGACTCCAAGCACTACATTTTATGATTAGTGACTTTTTTAAAGATTTCATCTCTAAGTGCTTCAAATTTTAAGGTCAAATGTGTCAAATACTGAAAATCAGGGAAAACACCCACTTTTTGGCCAAAAAGTGGACTCAACTTCTTGCACACGCCCGATGGCATCATTATACCTAGAACCAGAACAATTTATTTGGTATCGTTGGCTATGTGATGAGAAGAGAAAAAAGGGTTGTGTGGTCACATGGTCAATTTTTCAAGAGGAACTCGCTACCCATTATGGAGATAACTTTATGGATAGCTACTTTTGCCAACTCACTAATTTAAAGCAAACAGGCATGGTCAAGGATTATATTAAGCAAATTTTTTGGCTAGTAGGATACAAGGGAATATAAATTTCAGCGAAAGGAGATCTCCTACACATTCACTACCACAACCTACTAGGTTGACTCCACAACAAATTGAGGAGAAGAGAGCAAAAGAGTTATGCTGCAATTACAATAGTAAATATAGTCGAGGACATAAATGTAGTGAAAAGAAATTGTTTTATATTGAAGGACCGAGTGAGGAAGAAGAGGAGGAACCAATATTAGAGGGGGATGGGGATTTAGATAATGAATCACAACCAATCATTTATTTCCATGCACTCTCTGGTTTTAGTGCCCCAAAAACTCTCAAGGTAGTTGGGTTCTTAAAGAAGAAAAAAGTAACAATGTTGATCGACTCGAGTAGTACTCACAATCTCATCAACAAAAAGTTGGCTACTCGTCTAAATTGTTTTATATATTTCCAGCTCCAAAATTTTAGGTCTTGATTGCAAATGGTGGTACTGTCAAGTGTTCTGAAAATTTTCATAGCATTAAATTATCCATGGGAGATTATCAACTTGATAGCCCAATATATGTTATCTCCATGGGTGCAGCAGATATTATTTTGGGAGTACAATGGCTTACTACTTTGGGAACAACTGAGATGAAGTTCCAAGAATTATCCATGAGATTCCAATCAGAAGGAAAGACAATAGAGCTAAGAGGCTTGAAGGAAAAGTCCCCATAAATGGTGAGTTCTCACCATATACAAATTTTTCTTAAGAAAGGAGTGAAAAATATGTCAATTAGAGGAGGTTGACGCCTATAACTTTTGTAGATGGGCCTGCCATTTTTTCCTACCTTCTTCCCAATCTTTCTTTGCTCAATAAAGAAATCTACATTATGTTTCAAATTCTATTAATAGCTCTTCTCCTTCTTTTGGAGTGTTGGGTACTCGATTCATAGCTTATCTTTGTTGGCACTTAAAAGGGCTTTTGAAATAAGTAATAGTTTGGGATTGACCAAGTCCCTTATTTCTCCAAACTATAGAATGATGTGTTCTTTATGGGCTTGCAGTTGAAAGAATTTCTTATGCAGATATTCAATGATGTACCTTGTGTCTCTAGTTAGGTCGAGTTTCAGATCATAAGCACTTGAGGTAGAGTTGATTTGAGACTCAATGGAGTCCATCACCTTCCTAATTATTTGTGTGGCTCCAAGCCACTTCATGTAATATTGATAAAGATCCTTTGCCTCATCAATGTACCCTTATGCATCCTTCAACAATTTTGAAAACTTTTTATGTAAAAGAGCAAATTTCTCAGTTATTTCCAACATTTTATTATCATTAATTCTCTTCTCAACCTCTTCATTTGCTTCATCTTTAATTCTAGAGGAATACACCTTTAAAGAATCAATTAAAAATTTTAGATTTTCCATACCGAATAGTAATGTATCTATGTTTGCACTGGGTATGGTCTCTTGTAATTCTTTCACCGCTTCCTCCATCAATTCTCCACTTCTTTGGTGTATCTCAATAATTTCTTTTCTAGCAGATGCATGAAATGCATCTCCTAGTTGTAGCTTATGGAGGGGAGAGATCTTATCCAAATCCACATTACCTTATTGCATTGGAAATTGTAACAGTTGTGATGACACAATAGTGGAACTTGGGCTGCATACTTAATAGATTCTTCAAGGAATCTCCAAAGGAGCGAGAGGATTCACCAAAAGGATTTGTTGTTTCCACAACCTTTCCCTTTGTGTTCTTTTCTTCAGCATATCCAGAGTCTATTGGTTTCTCTCTTTTTGTTTGTGCATCTTTGGATGTATCCTTATCTTCATCTTTCTTTTCTTGCTCTCCTTCCTTCTCTGTAATAAGATTTTTATTGTCATCATCCTTGTTTTCTTCCTATGTATGGTTTTTTGTGGTAACTGTAGGAGTATTTATTTCTAGAATCAGAGGTTGAGTAGTATTCTCCTTTGTAATGTCTTCTCTTATCACTTCTTCCTCACCATATTTTTCTACCATTTCCTCTACTTCTAGAGAGGTTTTGTCTTGTGCAGCTTCTTCATTTGCATCATACTCATGTTGAGCATCATCATCTTCTTCAATATTTTTTTCCATGGCAAGGGTTTCCTCATTCACTTCTTCTTCGTTCACTAGTGTCATTCCTAGTTTTTTTGATATTTCAAGTCTACTTTTTCAATGCTCTCCTTTCTAAGCCTTTAAGAATCACTTTGATCTCTACCCATAAGGGTTGTCACCCTTTTCTTAGTTCTTAGCTCTTTGTTGAATACAGTAGCTAAAGTAACTCTGCAATGCTCAAAGAGAGGAGCACTTATTCTTTCCAATGTTTCTTCCTTAAGCCTTGCTTCTTCTTCTACAACTTCTTTCCTCCTTTCTAATAGAACATTCCATAAGTCTTCAAGTATTTTCTTCTTGATATTTCTCATGTCCACCTCAAGGATAAAAATATATTTGATGATAGCCTCAAAAATGGTGGCCTTATCCACTTCATCTTCTTCTTTGTTTAGGGTTGCAGTCTCCCCTAACATCTCATTTTGTAGAATACTATTGAATAATGCCTCTAGTTTCATAGAAGAATGAGGTCTTATCAGTTGTATGTCCTTGTTCTCTTCTTTCACTCAGACTCTTCTTTTGACTTGTTTCTTTGAATCCTTTATTTTTCTCTGATGACACCTTCTTGGTAGCCTATTTCTTATTTTCCCTCATATGAATAACAAATTTCTTATTTTATTCTTCAATCTCCTCTTCACTATCAATATCAATAATGTCAAACCTTCTTCTTTTCACATTGGCTTCACCTTGTGAAGCATCACTTCTCCTTCTCCAAACCAACTATGGTCCTTCTTCCATTTCCTCTTTTACTACATTCAAACTTATATTTTTCTCTCTCATTATCTTTACCTTTAATCTTCTCTTGGCAAGGACAACAGGTGGTGCAATAATGGTGCTCTTCTTCTCAACTCTTGTATTTTGCACAACCGAAGGGGATTTCTCCCTTACTAAAGGAATAGTATTTGTTTTCCTTTTGTTTCTAGCAGAGGGCATAGTCCCCAAGGACTTTTGGATAGAGGGAGGAGTGTTACTTGTTCTTCTTGATCTTCTTAAGTTGGATCCTCCTGTACCACTTGATTCTCCTTTAGATTTCTCCCTTAAATGTTTCCTTTGTTCCTTTGACACACCCATTTCCTCTACAATCTCTTCAACCATCCTTTTGACCTTCTTTTGAATTATTGGTTTCTTCTACTTCATGTGTACCTCCATAGATGTCTCTACATATGTTCCATACCTTCCTTTTGATGTATCCTTAGGACTCTTTAGCAAAACATCAGCTAAACCAAAAAAATATTCCTTGATTACTTCATATATACCAATTCAAGGATCCACACAAACCTTGGTTCTACTGCTTCCATGATACATTGGTCTATTGACACCAAAAATTTGATGCCATTCTCATATTTCTTTACTAGATTCCTTGGGATTCTATCTCTAGCTTGCATCTTCCTCTAGAAAACTAAAAAGAAGGTTGTAAGAGCCTCATCTTAAGCATTTATATCACCAAGAGTCCTCATGAAGTCTACAATTTGATGGGAAACTGGTCTTCCTTTCAACCAGGTTATACTTTTTTTTGTTTCAAGAAGCTCCTTCAAGAAATAAAATAGCAAACATACAACAAAAGTACCATATTTTAAATGCATATTTCTTCTTTTTATACATTCAAATTTTCCATCAATCATTTCCTTAGCAACTCACAAAGATTTTTGTCCATTCCTTTTTCAACCATCTCATATGCCACATTAATTGCGGTGGTGGACACTAAATTTTCCCTATTTGTAAAATAGATCTTGTAACCAATTACTATTACAGCATACCTCACAGTTGGGTTTCTAATTGTGTCAATAGTTAGAGCTATCCTATCGTAGGTTGCACCTATAAGTTCCATAACCACTTCATTCTTAATAGATTTCAACATGGGGATAGGTCTGATGGAGCATAGACCTATAACCTCTCTTATTATATCCTTTGTTATCATACCAAGCATGTCAATCCAAACAGATTTATCATGAATTCTACTGTCATTCTAACCCACTTGTCCTCATGGAAGAAATTCAGAAACCATTGCCATACATTTAGCTTCTTTGCAAATAAGTTTTTGTATTCAAGTTTTAGGGAAAAATCATCTCTAGTTAACTCATTTGTCCACAAATATCCTAGCTTACTGTGATCATATTCATCCATTTTCTCATGAATATAGATCCTCATATCCTCAATTGGTAAAACCCCATATGGAATATGAGAAAATACACCTAATGGGTCATCTTCTATGGACTTCATAGGATATTTCTTGAATTTAGGTTGTGGTTTCTCTGTTAATTCAATAACCCTCAGTGTAGCCATTGTAAAATGTATTCAAACTACTTTCAAACAAAGAATTTTGAAGACTACAGTAAACAAGATTTGTAAATACCTTTTTGTTTCACCTACTGAACTAGGGTTTTGATGTGCTAAATCTCAAATCACCATGCTAACTCCTTCCCAAATCTACATCCTCTTGAATATTTTTTGTGAATGAATTTTCCTTAGTGAAATCACTTATAATCCTTCAATCTGACCTAATTTTGCATTAAATACTTCAACCAATAAAGTTTTCAACCCTTCATCTGTATGCACAATCAACTTCTGAAGCTCCACAAACTTCTACATCATCATATTTTCTTCTACAATTTTCACCAATAGATCAAGCGTGTCAATCTTCATCATATATCTTCATGTTGAGGCATCAGCACCTCTTCTATGGTGGGGGAAATAAGATGTTTGTTAAATCTCCCCTTGAGCTAGAGCTCTTGACTTAGTTTCCAAAGGAAACATCTACACCAAAGGATGGTATAGATTCTTCCTTGAATTTTGTCTCTTCCTTCTTTCTCCAAATATTTTCCATTTCCTTCTTTTTTTCTACCAGATTAATCTTTTTTACTAGTTCATTCCTCTTTGTCAGATTATCCTTATATTTTATCTTTTGCAAAACATGCATATGTGTCCAGGCCTATTGCAATTGTAGCATACAACATTTTTCTAACCAATATTCCTTCCATTCATTCTAGATTTGTGTTGATTAGCTTTATTCCCAAATCCATAGCATGTATAGTAGTAGTCATTGAAAGATTGAATCATTCTACCATTGTTGTAGCCATTCATCACTTGACTTCTATACTCACTAGATTTTTGACCAAATCTTTTGCATGTAAAACATTGACCATAAAAGGATGGAGAATTTTGATTCATTATGATTCTACATTCCATTCCCTTATTTCCAAATCTATTACAATAATAACAAGATCCATTAAAGGATGGGTACCTTTGTGCATTTGGTTTTATGACTGGTAGTTTTCTAGCATCATTCCTTTGATTCTGGATCTGCTTGCCATTGTTCTTCTTAGCTTCAATCTTCTTTGGTTCATTGATCTTCTTTTCTGCATTTGAACTTTCTCATATCTCAAAGCCTAATCCACCTTTGTCTTTAGATCCATTATGATTTGCAATCATCTCATCAAGCTTTGTAGCACTCATTTTGAATTTTTCTTCATGACTCCTTGTTTTTTCCAAATTTGATCTCAAAATTACCACTTCTTACTCAAGCCTTGTACATTCCTCTGATTTTCTTTTCACCATTACATTCAAGCATTCTTTAATTTTTTTTATTTTCTTTAACTTGCACTTTTAGACCAGTGATGGATTCATTTTCTTGCTTCAATTGCTCATTGACCTCCTTATTCCTTTCTCTCAACTTCTTTATTTTCTCTCTCAATTTTATGATGCATTCATTTTCTTCTTTGATATTTTCTTTTAGATCTTTGTTTTCACCTTCAATCTTTTCAAGGTATTCAAGTGGAACTTTGAGTTCTCCATCTTTGTTAAGCATGCAATAGATTATATGATTCCAACAGTGGGAATCTCTTCTGAAGGAGTAGGAAATTTTATATCATCCATGTATTCAATCTCCAAGATCTTCCCCAAGTGGTTAAGCTCCTTCCAAGGAACCAAGCTCTGATGCCAATTGTTGAACACTAGAATACTAAGAGGGAGGTGAATCATTATTCTCTTAAAACATTCAAACATTAAACATCTAATCACCAAAGCATATTCAATTATAGTAAAGAAAGAAAGCATGAAACATTAACAATACCACATAACACATGAACACCAAATTTTTACATGGAAAATCCAAAATAGGAAAAACCACAGTGAGGGTTAGCTCACAATATATTATAACTGATTATAGTATATTTATAGAAGTGCTCACTATCCAAGTGGAATTACTGCCCACAAAGAAAAAGATTGAAGAGAGATGGTGGCTCACAGCTTATTTTAAACCATTACAATTGCATCTTTCATATGTATGAAATACAGTTCCAATGAAGCTCAATAAATTAACTTTGTGCACTTCATCTGATTCAAATCTAACACTCTACTTTCCTCTGCATTCACGTCACTTCAATCTTCTACTCAACATTCACAACTTAAATTTGTACTGCTCTAATAATATTCACATGTAGGATCTTCACATCAAACATCACATTTTCATTTCATACATCAAAACACTAAAAATATCTAACATATATATCTGCTTCAAGCATAACATTAATTAGGTCAGCCTAATTAGATGTAACACCCAAAATATAACTTTTCAATTCCAAAAATTTCATACATATCTTGCGCCAAGATTCAATCCTCAAAATAACTTAAAATAGGTTGGCATTGACCTATATTAGATCCTAGATAAGACCACAAAACTTATTTAACCTTCACATACCTTCAAACTTGTTAGGTCGACATGGCATAAGACCTAATAGTAAAATCCTTCAGCTATGTATCCACATACAGACATGTGGACCTCAAAACTCAATGCTAATTGGAATTCCTACACAAATGTTATCTATCAACATCTCCTTAAATCCACAAAGCCAAAAACTTATCTGTAAAAAAGTGTGGATTCTCCCATGGAAATGCACTGTATAGAGAATAACTATAATTTTCCAGACCAACTTCTGTTACTCATATCTTTCAATGGACAATAGCCAAAACATGATGAAAACTTGGAATCAGATACATCTAGCATCCAAAAAAATGTTAGAAGCATAGAGTGAAACATTCATTTGTGGATTGAAGTGTGGACCTAAAAATTGAAGCATTGATACATTGAATTAGCAATATTGACACTTAGTTGATTTCCATTACAACCATCTTTACCAGACCAAACCACTTAGCAAAAATGTCTTCTACAAACACTCCAAAACCTGTTAGAACCAACCACAATGATTCACATCAAGATCTTCATTTATGGACACAATGTTGACATCAATGATAACATTATAATGCTCGTGTTGCCAATAACATCATCAATGACAAACTTCTCATTCTTTCAACACTTCTTCCAACTAGTTTTAGTCTTCAAGTTGAAATTGTGTTACTTTGTAACACCATCTCAAAAGGGGACAAAATGTAGACACTTAAAATTAGTACATTATTAATTAGCTAAATAACCCAACCATTTTCTCTATAATTGATTGAATAAATCCCTATTTATTTTATTAATTTTCAAATTGTCGTCCTCTTATTAATTAAATAATATTTTATTATTTTAATTAATAAAATCACTATTCATCATTATCCACCCACACCTCATTTCTAGCATAATTCATTCAGTCATCGTTATTCTCTTATCCACCTTAGGTAAATAAATTTAAATATATATTTATCTCATCCCCCCATCCTCATCCAAAAAGTTAAATAAATTTCTTATATATTTAATTGTCTATTTTCCTTCACTTTCTATTAAGTGGGCTAAAATAAATTAACCCTATAATCCCTCGCATGCACATACAAATATTTATGTAAATCACCTCAAATCCTCCACATCCTCAAAGATGTACAAAGGCATCGGTCCTTTGTACACAAGACATGGACCTTTGTACATGTGGCATAGCCTTAGGCAAATGTGCTTGCCCATCCCTCAAGGGTACTCCCATGTACCCTTTTATTCTTGACCATCCACCTTTTCCAAGGAGATCCTCAACCATGGATTCCCCTTAAATTTTAGACCTCTCTCCATCAACCAATCATGTGAGGAAACTTGTCTTCCTCTCATCCTCCCAAGGTTCTCAAACAATTTGAGCCCTTGATCTCTCTTCTTGATCATAGTTATCCATCTTCTATCCCAAAAATTTATAAATTGGCCCCATCCTAAGTTATTTTCATCAAGCCTTGAAATGCACGCTTATGCCAATGGTGAAGGTGTTAAATTTATGATCAGATTAAATGCACAAAAAATTAATTCAAAATCAGACACAATAACACAGCAGATACCCTGGGAAAACCCTCCTCTTGAGGGAGAAAAACCCAGCAACAATATATCTCTTATATATTGAATAATAATGAAGTCACTCTTACAATAGAGGTCAAAAATGAAGGCCTAACACATGCACTACAATCTGATTATGTGGAATATCAGATTGAAGATAATCTCAGCCAACTATAAGAATCAATCTCTTCCCAAATAATAAACTCGAACTTCCTTGGTAGTAATTCGCACTTCAAAGAATAATATTGAACTTCTCAATTGATGATAGAAAGAATAGAACTCATCTAATACATATACAAGAGGAGAAGAAGAGATGCATCCTTTCAGGTCAAGTCGGCCATAATGGAAGAAGGTGCCACTTTAGTAAGACGCATCCAATGAGAGAGAAGTCGGCTACAAAAAGACATGCTTTTCCATGAAATCATTTCTCCTTAAAGTCAGCTTTGATTAGATATACATTAAACATCATTTAGCAAATGACGTGTCTTATAAAGAACCACTTGAATGAATCTCATTAATAAATTGAAGTCATATTAATTAAATAGCCCCAGGCTATCATTTAATTTATCATCATAAGTAAAGGATATTTGTTGGAAGTAATGACCGACATTGATCAATAAACATCAACACTCCCTCTTAGCTAGGGAGTATACTTCCTACTGTACAAGACATATCACCTCAACGTGATGTCGACCACAATGGCTACAACCAAATGTGGAAAGGATGAATATCACCTCATCGTGATATCAGATATCACCTCAACATGATATCAACCATAATGGCTACAACCATATATGGTATGTACAAGTGTTCATCACTTGTGTGATGTTGTCACCTCAACATGACTTTTCACCATGGGTCTCCCAGAGGGTGAAACACAAGTACAAAAAATCATCGAGGATTCTCTCACGTGATGTTGTCATGGAGTCACACACATGACATCCACCATGACTCTCTTAGAGGGTGGAAACAAGGGCTTTCACCTCAAATCTCAAAGAGAAATGCATTAACAAGGGATTTCACCTCGAACTTCTCTCATAGAAAAGAACTCATTAAACAAGGGATTTCACCTCGAACTTCTCTCATAAAGAACTCATTAAACAAGGCTCATTGATACTGAGACTCTTTCTCAGTTAAGGCTGGATTCTCCACCATACCAAGCTTATCTCAAAAGTACACAAACTTGATTCTAGAGAGAGGCTTGGTGAGAATGTCTATTTTCTACTCATCAGTGTGGATATACCTTAACTGTATAGCCTTCCACAATATCATATCTCTAATATAGTGATACTTGATCTCAATATGCTTGGTTCTATCATGAAACACAGGATTGGCAGAAAACTTCACGCAACTCTAGTTATCACAATGAATGATAGAAGGCTCCATTGATTGTCCAAACAATCCTACAAGGAGCTTACAAAGCCATACTACTTCCCGAGCTGCAATATACTCAGCCTCTACTGTACTCAATGCCACAAATGACTACTTCCTACTGCGCTAGGATATCATAGCAAAACCCAAACTGAAGCAACAACCAGAGGTACTCTTTTGATCTGTGACACATCATGCCTAATCAAAATCAGTATAACCATGCAACTCCAAGTCAACATCTGAAGAATATCTCAACCCATATCCAACTGTGCCACGCAGGTATCTTAGGATATGTTTAGTTGCAACAAGATGTATTTGTCTCGATTAATGCATGAACTGACTAAGTACACTCACAGCATAACAGATATCTTGTATAGTGTTAACTAGATACATCAAGGACCCAATCAGTTGTTTGTACATTGTAGGATCCACCAAGTTTGAACTAGCTGCAGCCTCCTTCAATTTATGTAGGTTGGTCTCCATAGGTGTAGACATGGATTTGTAATCCATCATACCAAACCTCTTAAGTACATCAATGGTGTACTTCCCTTGACTTAGGATCATTTCATCTGGTTTCTGCCAGACTTCTAAGCCAAGGAAGTAGTGCATAAGTCCAAGGTCTTTCATCTCAAACTCAGAGGCCAACTCTTTCTTACATTTGATGATACAGTGCTCTTCTCTAGTAAGTATCAAATCATCAACATATAAAACCAAAATCAATGCTTCACCATCAATTACCTTAAAGTATAGATTAGAGTCAGCATCATTCTACAAGAAGCCCAAGCTTGACAGGTAACGATCAATTCTTTTGTACCATGCACGAGGAACCTACTTAAGACCATACAAGGCCTTCTTCAGTTTGCAAACATGAGACTCCTTCCCATGTACCTCAAACCCATCAGGTTGCTTGATGTAAACTTCTTCCTTGATCACACCATTTAGAAAAAATTTCTTCACATCCATTTGATGAATCTTCCATCCTCTAGATGCAGCAATGGCAATGATGGTCCTAACAAAAGTGTAGCGAGCAACAGGAGAAAATGTTTCTTCATAATCAACTCCCTCTTTCTGTGAAAACCCACGAACCACGAATCTTGCCTTGTACTTCTCTGTGCTCCCATCAACTCCTTGCTTGATCTTGAAGAGTTATTTTGAAGATATCACATATTTTCCTTTGGGTCTAGGAACAATGTCCCAAACATCATTCTTGAGAATTGATTGGTACTCCGTTGTCATAGCATCTTTCCAAACCTGTTGATTGGAAGCTTCTTCCACACTAGAAGGCTCAGAATCAATAATCTAACTCATCAAGGCAACATAACTTGATAACTTATGTTGCCTTTTACTTTCTCTGAATGTACCTCTAAGAGTTGCGAACCTTTCAACCTCTTGCATAGTTTGTCTAGCCCAAAGAGGTCTCTTTCTTCTAATCACAATATTGGTAGGCCCATCAGTAGGTTCCAAGGGCTCAATTGGATCAACATCTTCCTTTGGTTCAAAAGTCTCCCTCTGAATCTTAGGAGTATGGTCAACTTCCATATCCTGAGGAGGCTCATCATAGTCAATCTCCACATGAGTTCCCTTGGATATTCTAAATACAACATCTTCCTCGAATGTGACATCTCTAATGATTTCAATCAACTTCTGACCTAGAACATATATCATGTAGGCTTTTGATGTCTCACTGTAACCTACGAATATTTCCTTCTTGCCAGAAGGCTCCAACTTAGTTCTCTTCTCTTTTGGAACATGAACATAGACAAGACATCTAAAGATCATCAAATGACTAACCTCGGGCTTCTTCCCTATAAGGGCTTCTTTCAAAGTCATATTCTCTAAGATCTTGTGAGGACTTCTATTTTGTACATATATTGTAGTCCTAGAAGCTTATGCCCATAAGAAGGTTTGTAGATCTTGGTCATGAATCATGGCTTTTGATGCTTCCACGATCATCCTGTTCTTTCTCTCTACAACACCATTTTGTTATGGATTATAGGGAACACAAAACTCCCTCTTAATCTCAGCATAAATACAGAAATTTTGAAAGCTACCAGAGGTGTATTCTCCTCCATTATCAGATTTGAGAATCTTGATTCTTTTATCGGAAAAATTTTCTACAAGAGCTTTGAACTCCTTGAACCTTTCTAACACTTCCTCGGACTCTTTAGTTTTCAAAAAATAAATCAGAGTCTTTCTAGAGTGATCATCAATAAAAAGAACATAATACAAGAAACCACTCGAAGAAGGAACAGACATAGGTCCACATAAATCAGAATGAATAAGGTCTAAAATACACTTAGATCTACCTTCTCTACTTTGGAAAGGAGCTTTTGAATTCTTACCCATAGCACATCCTTTGCAAGTTCCTTCATGCTCTTTATTGAACTTAGGAAGTCTCGTGACCATCTTCTCCATGATAGGTAAGGCTCAGAAGTGGAGGTGAGCCAATCTTTGATGCCACAAATCACACGGGCTTGAAGAATCATGAACTAATGCTTGTAGAGGACGTGTGCATAGCCTATAGAGGCTTTAATGTCTAACACCAATTACTTAAGCATCCTTGAAACTAGAATTCTCCATCCACACAAGAACTTTTCCTTTGGAGAAGGCAACTTGATATCCTTTATCTTCTAGAGCTGAAATAGAAATAAGATTGCGCTTGATTCCTGGAACATACAGAACATCTCTCAATTGAAGTGTAATGTTGGAATCCAAATGAAGAGTAGAGGTCCCAATCCCTTTCATGGAGTAACCAGCATCATCTCCGATAATAACTTGTTTGGAAGAATCTTTCTCCACTAAACTTGATAAGTGCTCCTTAAATCCAGTAATGTGTCGAGAAGCACCACTATCAATTAGCCAAGTGTTGGTATATGTAGGTACATTGCTTGACAATGTTGAATAGAACATGTATTCACATGAATCTTTTTGTGGAGAAGCATCATCAATATATGCTATGGTGGCTTGTTGCTTAGGTCTAGTTGGACAATGCTTAGCAAAGTGGCCAAACTTATCACACCTAAAGCATTGAATCTTGGACATGCCTCTCTTCTTCTTGGAGGAAGGTGCATCATCATTTCCCTTATCTCAATTCCTCTTGAAGAACCCTTTCTTTCCATCTTTTCCTTTCTTCTTTGAAGCATGGGAGGCGAGAAAATGAATATCTTCATTCTTTGATCTTTGACCAATGCCTCTAGCTACCATCCTTGATTCTTCTTGGATGCAATCTGACCTTAGACGATCAAACTTAGGCAATTTTGATCTTGCACTGATTCCTTGAATGAAGGATTCCCAAGACAAAGGAAGACCATTGAGAGCATAGTCAAGTCTTTGTCATCAACCATATGGCCAATTGTCGAGAGCTAATCTCTCAAATCTGAAATCCTCATGAAGTAAGCAATCGTTGATTCTCCTTTCGCCATCTTCACATGGTGAAATTGTTGCTTCAGTGCAAGTGCCCAGCTAGTATTGTTGATTCCGTACATCTCTTCTAATGTTTTAAACATGTCTCTTGTCATCTTCAACTTAGAGACAATAGGAACAATATTATCCTTAAAGTAATCAACCAATATTTTCATTGCCTTGATATATCTTTCTTCACCCACTGCAACTTCTCTTCTTCCTTCTCAGGTTCAGGAATACTGGACTCCACAAACTCACCCAAGTCATTTTCACGCAAGGTAAGCATGATCCTAAATCTCCATGATGTGAAGTTTGATGCTCCCTTGAATCTATCCTCAATCTTCAAACCGTTCACCATCTTGACAAAGGTAGAGATAGACAAAGAAATATAAAGAAGAGATAGAGTATTGTTGTATAAACAAATCTAATCACGATCTCCTCAAACCCGCTATAATGCAATGTTAAATTTATAATCAGATTAAATGCGCAGTAAATTAATTCAAAATCAGACACAATAAAATAGCAGATACCCTGGGAAAACCCTCCTCTTGAGGGAGAAAAACCCAGCAACAATATATCTCTTATATATTGAATAATAATGAAGTCACTCTTACAATAGAGGCCGAAAATGAAGGCCTAACACATGCACTACAATTTGATTCTGTGGAATATCAGATTGAAGATAATCTTAGCCAACTATAAGAATCAATCTCTTCCCAAATAATAAACTCGAACTGCCTTGGTAGTAATTTACACTTCAAAGAATAATATCGAACTTCTCAATTGATGATAGAAAGAATAGAACTCATCTAATATATATACAAGAGGAGAAGAAGAGACGCATCCTTTCAGGTCAAGTTGGCCATAATGGAAGAAGGTGCCACTTCAATAAGACGCATCCAATGAGAGAGAAGTCTGCTACAAAAAGACGTGTTTTTCCATGAAATCGTTTCTCCTTAAAGTCAACTTTGATTAGATATACATTAAACATCATTTAGCAAATGACGTGTCTTATGAAGAATCGCTTGAATGAATCCCATTAATAAATCGAAGTCATATAAATTAAATAGTCCCAGGCTATCATTTAATTTATCATCATAAATAAAGGATATTGGTTGGAAGTAATGACCAGCGTTGATCAATAAACATCAACAGAAGGCACTCATATACCATCAACTTAAGCACAACCACATTTTGATCCGACAAGAATTAGTTTGATGAGAACTTTATTTTTTTTATCATATTTACTAACCTTTGTACTTTATCATGTTAACTTGTTCTTTTATGATCAAAATTTCAATGTACACATTAACTAATCTAAATTAATTATGCTTATATATTTTATTAACATAAACTAAACTTAAAAGAAAGTTTACTTTTACTTTACACTTTAATATGCTTAAAATATTAAAAAATAATTTGCATAGTTAATTTGAATTGGTTACTTTTGTAAGATAACCATGTTTTTACAACCTTTTAAGCATGTGACGTGTTCATACTCATGAAAAATTTACACAATTAGATCAATAGCGAAAGTTTCTGTAAATTGAATGTGAAAAGCGTATAGAATTTTTGTTGATCTTGGCAACTCAATCCTAATGAAACTTTCGCATTGGTATTGGACAAGCGAAAAATATGGTGTTAATTGAAGAATGCATCACTGGAGAGAATTTTGCAGCTCCTCAAAAAACTTAACATGAAGGCTGTACAATTAGATTTGAATATATATGTGCTGCACTCCATCACCTTGATTGACAGACGTGCTTTTAGTCACATTTTTCTGACCATAGGTAGCAGAGAATTCGTAATCTCCAAAGAATCCATTAAATTTGAATAACCCATTTTCATCAGTCATGCCGTCCAATTTAGTTGTCCACTCCTCCAGCAGTCTGTCAACCATTTCTCCTGCTGGCAAATTATTGAAGTCGTTGTCTGTCAAACACATCTGGTAACACCCATTTGGGTGAAGAGCAGTCCACATGATTATTCCCTCAACTGCTGGATAAGAAAATCCTTCTCTCAATATCTGCTCCAAATATGCAGCCTGCAAAATATCCTCCAAATTGTTTTTTGTAAATATCCAAGCAATGTATGGTGATGATCAATTCAAGAATAGCACTACAAAAAAGAAGAACTAAAATGCTTTCTTGAGGCTTATACATAGATGAAGAGTGGGAGAAAATATTCAGCAGAACACTACAAGCAAACCACTGTCAAACAAAGATTTTCCTGTTGTATGATGTTTTATAAATCATGAACTTTTTAGGAATTAGAATATGAAACTCAGAAGACTATAGAAATTGTATGATACATTACCTGTGTTTCTTGATCGAAATTTTTGTTGACATCAACTTCTGTAAGCCAAATAGGCAGGCCAAGAGTGCTCAATTTCTCCAACACTGCCCTCATGAATGGAATATTTGGTTTGCTGAAATGGCTTTCCAGCCCAATTCCTTCCATAACTCGTCCCGATTCTCTGATTTTTCTGAGTTTATGAATGTAAGCATCCACTGTGGCCTCAGAATCTGCACAGCTCTCGATGACATTATAGTCATTCATGAACATGGGCGTCCAGGGATCAATCTGCTGGGCCGCCTGGAAGAAGTAGTCTGAAGCATTGGGCCCGAGTTTGTCCTCGTAAAATGAGAAATGCAGCATTTCATTGCTCACGTCCCAACTGATAAAATTGCCTGCATATCTCTCCACTAAAGACTCAATTCTTTCACAAATGGCTTCCTGCAATCCCTCCTTGTCGAGGGAAGTGACCCAGGAAGGGATGTATCTTGGATCCTCCCAGAAAATATTGTGCCCACGAGCAGAAATGCCATTTGCATTGCAAAAGCCCAGTAGCTGGTCTGCAAGGCTGTAATTAAGCTTGCCGGGCTGAGGCTCGGTCGCGTACCATTTCAGCTCGTTCTCAAATACAGCAGTATTGAATCTCTTTGTGAACCATCTCTATCACATTGAGTTCAACACACACAATATATTAACAACTTTTATTTGAGGAAAATAAGATTGATAATTATTCAAAAGTTTTTGACATGACAATAAAGAATCAGAAATATAGTACAAAGAATTAATTTTTTAATATTTTTTTAAAAAGTTTATAATGAACAGTCTTTAAAGGAAAGACCTGGCTTATTTCACTTGTTTTCCTGGATTCTTTTCTGGATTTTTAGGCATTCCCTAGTTTGTCTATAGTTTCAAATTTTGGTAGGTATGGCGTTTTACCAACCCCTCTTACACGATGAAGTAAACAAAAAGGTTTCAGTTAGGCTACCAGCAACACAATCTTCTGCCTGCAGCTGGCTGTTAGGATCATTAAGCAATAGAGTAGGCTGTTAGTTCCAATTTGGCTACCTTACCCCACCGCCCTTATAGGCCTTACAGACCAATTCTGCTAAATAATATTAAAAAATCATCTCATCTAGTCACACAATCAAACAGATTATTGGCAGTATCTAGAATCTATAATGACTCTGTAATTACAGGGCATGATTAATAACCTGATATGGTTCATTTCCAAGAATTGTCTTAGTTATTGCCGAACCCAACGGAAACTGTCTGGATTTCTGCTTGACTGCAACGTTGGCCGCTTCCAGCCGGTTGCCCTGCAGATCTGTGGCATGAAGGGTCACCCTTCTCATTCTATTCTGTCATGATTTCAGCAGTCAATAAATATTTGAATCAGGTCAAATTAACAGTATTTATAACAAAATCCTCCAATGTTTAAGAAAAGGATTAAACTAGTAGATTTTCTGTCTATAGAGTTATGAATAACAAAGATATTAAGTAGCACCTTTATAATTCTATCTTGTTGCTCTAAGCGCCATTCTTCATCTGTAAATGGCTGTATGGAAACGCTGTCAATTAAGATATCAACTTCCGTATTGTTACTCTGCAAATTAACAAAGGCACAACCTAATGAATATCAAAATGCTTCCATCTGTGTGTACATATTGTGGAATTCCAAAGAAATTTAGAGGGGTATAGCTAATAAGTAACCTCAAAATAGAGTGTTGAATAAGAGGGAGACCAGTCAGGAACAAAACCGCCCTTGAGGAAAGACCAGCATCCGTTTCTAGCCATCACATTCCCGGCACACACGGAAGTTTTATCATCCATATCCACAGTTGCTTTCACAAAGGTAGAGTTTGCAGCTCCCCTGATCTGCACCCACGCTGCACATTCAATCCCATATGGTCTATTAGGCTATACTTACCTAAAAATATAGTCTATCAGGCTATTAATTCCTGAAATTTTGTTATTACCTGAGAGGGTATACTTTATATCTTTACTTAAACTTTCTAGCTTCTGTGATGGAGAACTTTTCCCCATTTGGCGATTAGTTGCCACAATGTATTTATTGCCATTATTTTCAGACTCTATATGCAAGTTAGCATTCCAAATTAATTCTGTCCAGCCCTCTGTTCCATCTTCAAAACCAGGATTAACAAGTATGCCTCCACTGTAAAGAGGTGCTGCTGGGTGTATTTCACACTGAAAATCAAATTGTTCAATAACAACTCTTTGAAAGACTCAACCAAGAAAGCAAAAATGAAGACGAGATCACAACATTGCACATACCTTTGTATAAGTAGAATTATCGTACTCAAAAGCATCTGTATAATCAGAGTCAATACATTAGAGAAAACTTTAATTATACGCCTATGTTTAAAAAGGAATAATGAACAAGAATTTGCTTACCATTTGAACTGGCCGCCATGTTTCTGCACAAAATCAAGAGACACAGCACCACCCATTTCATTTCAAGACAAAATGCTTGGAATTTATATGTTGCCATGGCAGCAAATGCCCTGGACATACTGTAACCTCTTTCAATGCTCTGTAAATATTGCTATATCCGATGCAATTTTAGTATTACGCCTAGCTTTTCTGTACCATTGGGAATCGACCAGTTTTAAATATCAATAAAGCCAAATAAAATGCGTCAGGGTGGGGTATGAATGGAGTCGAATTAAAGAATCATTAGACGTACTAAACAAACAAGCTAATGGGCTTTAAATCACGACAAACAAAAAGTAGCCCACATTGAAATCTTCAAAGTCAAAGTTTTATGCAGACTACCTGGAGGGCACCATCTCCATATAAATATTGGAAGCAACCATATACATTTTGTTTCTAGAGGAGGGATCATCTAGTTGCGTCCTATAAACGAATATACTCTGCTTGATCTTGATAAAATCAAGAGAAACTTTACACTTGTGCGGGCAGATTTTGATTTCAGTTATAATCACAGTAGCGTGAGGACGGTGGGCATGTCCCACAACAATGACAGTTACAACGAGACCAGGTCACGGGAGACTAATGTAATGTACTGTGGAGATCAAATCAGGATACACAGCCCCTGCTTTTAACCTGTCCTTTGAAAAGGTTTAATTAACAGTACCATCACATGTGAGAATGCTCGTGGCTTACCGTTATTGTCTACATGCCCATCTACTTCAAAAGATCGTTGAAGATATTATATACCCATTTATGGAATATGGAGTCCAGCCATGCTTTCTGTGTGCAAAGTTATTGCATAACAGAATTAGGTATGTGAAGAACACTTGAAAACTCTGAAACATTAAAACTGAACTCATGCGGATTCTCTGAATTTTGCTTATAAGGCACATCTTGAGTGCTTTTGGTGCAGACTCATAAATCCTCTGAGCATGGCAGAACAATCAATTGCTTAAGCATTAATCCCAAATTTTAAATGGGAAAAACATCATTATTTTAAGTATTGTGATCAGAGAACTAGATATACTTAGTTAATATACAGAAAAATGAAGAATCCAACAAAAAAATAATTGCTTTTGACCTATTGTTACAGCTGCTTTGCTCTGTATCTGGACAGACATAATTGTCTACGGAATTTGTGGGAATCTTTGATTTCCTAATTAGATTTCATTACAAGCAATACGTCCCAAAAAGACAGATCCATTTAAAATTTCCTCGTGATAATTTCCCCACTGTCAGTTAATTCAAGGACTGTACAAGCATGTAAGGAACTCATTTTCTTAAAGAAATATGGTCTCATGGAATGCTATGATTGCAGGCGTTTGTTGAAAAGGATTTGGAAACTTTCAACCCAATTTAGATCAGTACTCTACTCGTCATTCAGATGAAACATTTCAATATACAATCTCGTTTTTTTTGGTGTCAAAATAGGGATATTTTAACCCTTCACAATAAATCCGTGGTTTCGTATTTTCAAATATGCTAAATTCATTCGACATTATATTTGCATCATGCCTCTCTTACCTTATCTTCTTGTTTTCATCTTTATTTTTATTTTTTAATGTTTACATTATAAAAGTGTAGAGTGATACTTATTTTAGTTTTATATTATTTTGGATTAATGGTTAGAATGTATTATTTTAGTATATGTTTTGATTATTTTGATGTATTTATTAATTTAAAATTTAATTTATTAAAGTAATATGTCTTATTTTCTTGTTTAGAATCTTGTTATTTCTAATTTGAGTAGTTCATTCACCTTCAATAAAATTGTAAACTTGTAATTTGTCATTTTATTTTAAAATCCAAAATTTCACATTTCAAATTGGCAATCCTTGGATCTAATCATTAGGGAAAGAGCACCAGTAACTAGCATAGTTCCAATAACTATTTACTCCACATGCACCTAACCCCCCAAAAACCATTTGTATTTTAGTCATTACATAATTTTAATTATGCCAATAAATATTTGCATCCTACACCTATACATGTTCACTACTAAATGTGTAATTGACCAAAAAAATTAAACTACTGGTACATAGGGGAGATGTCCCAATATCCGCTAGGGCTAACTTCACACAACCGTAGAATTCAAACCGTATGTTGAATCAACAAATTTTTTTATGGGTTTTTTTTCGCTCACAAGTTAAGTGCTTATAGCTATTGTTTTGGCTTGTGGGAAATTTGGTCGAATGCGGGAGTGTTCGATATGCGCGCAGGGGTCAAAAAGTCACCTTTTAGAGGTGTCATCCGCTCGTCGCCACCTAACGTCCTAGTATCCGCCCGCTATAACCACCAAAAATAAAATAAAATAAACACCTAATTGTGTCACTATTAACATTTAATTATAACTATTTTATCATTCAAATATGCTCAAAAGTCAATGGGTCTAATTCACGTTAGCACCTTATAAAATTATTTTGGCGCCCATTAAAAATCATGCCTACACATTAATCACCAAACATTAGCACCGGACACCAAACACATTACACCCCAATTAAACTTCATTTTGGGCCTGATTAATGCATATGACTAATGTTTTTTTTTTGGGTATCCCATTATTTTCCCTCATTTTACTGCATATTGGCTAGAAGGTTCTCTTGGCGATGGAAGCTTCTCCAACACGTCGACAGCTCTCCATGACTCTTGTTGCTCTCCACGCTTTGAGGTAACAACAAACATCATTCTCCTTTCAATATGCAAACAATGGTACTGGTTAATCATTTTCTTTTGCATCTTTCATGACCCCTGAAGGGTTTATTCAATGATTGAAAAATTAAATTACTGCTTGTTTAATAAATAAATCATTCCTCTTCAACGCATTTTCACCATGTGTTGTTTGATTTTGTCAGGTCATGGTGGTGGTTTTTTTCCCACGGGTTTTTTTGGGGTTAAATGATGATTTCCTCTCCCCATTTTAGCGCGTGCTCACGGCCTAGTAAACTCGATTGTTTCATGATTTTGTCTCCTGAAATGATGAGGAATTTCATGGGTTTGACCACATGTCTACATAAAATGAGTTTTTGGTCTACTTTGACCTTTTTATAAAATATTCATGTGAATATGGGCATAAATCGGCAAACCCATTTATTATACATCATATATGTGAATACCCTTGCTTGGTTTTTTCCAAATACATGTGCTTAAGAAATTAATCTCATGAAACCCTTGCCTGGAATATTCGACATCCATCTGAAAATGCACTTTTTTATTCTTGTGACTAAGGAATTATTATTATGAAACCCTTGGTTACTTTTTTGTGCACATTTTTGAAAACCCAAGTCTATAATTGATCTCCCTCTGTTGAAATTTCTATCCTATTGTTGTTGAATACAGCACAGCTTCTTTCATTTACTGTAAAATGTGTTGTTAATTATTGTTAAATGTTTTACCTTTGTTGAAATCTCAATACGTTGTATCACATATTCTTTACTTCGCAACTTATGTTTTCTATAACTATGCTTTGTACATTCTACTTATAGTTATTTTCATGAATTATGCATTTAACATTTATATTTATGCACTGTCTTTTTACTTTACTTGATAAGTAAATGAAGGTATTTTTTGGTGACGATTTTTTCATTACAAACCCCATTTACAAATTCAATAATCTTTGTGTTCATTTACTATTTTTGGTTATCTCTCAGCTTGCATTTTCATTATATATGTATATACGTCTATATATGAGTGTGTCTATCTATGTATATGCATACACACATAGACACACTCATATATATATATATATGTGTGTGTGTGTGTGTATGTATATATATATAAACACAGCATATATATATGTGTGTGTGTGTGTATGTATATATATATAAACACAGCTTATTGAATTTATAAATGAATGTGTACAATATACATACATATATATAATATATATATATATAAACACATAATTTATTGAATTTGTAAATGAATGTGTACAATATGTATATATAAATATAACACAACTTATTGAATTTGCAAATGAATGTGTACAATGTTATATATATAAATATATAACATTGTACATTCATTTACAAATTCAATAAGCTATGTGTTCGAATTTGTAAATGAATGTGTACAATGTTTATACATACATATATATATAACATTGTACACAAGGTGATCCCACAATAGTGGTTTACAATTTTTGGCCAAATTAGACACTTAAATTATTATTTTTAACTAAATCTTCACATTTGGGCACCTATAGCGGCTAAATCATGAGGAATTTGAAGATGATGAAAACTAGATTCTCGTCACATTTTGTCTATAGATTCTAAAATTATTTTTCAAAAATTTTAGAATCGGATTGCACTTCTTTTTCCATCTCCCACGAAACCCGGGTTTTTTCAGAAAATAACATTTTTAAAAAGTGACACACACCATATAACACATAACTTTTTTTCCATGAAGGATAAAATTATAATTCTTTCAATTTAGATTTGTAACTCGATATCTAGTGCTTCCACTTGGTTAGATAGTTTTTATTGAATATTTTTTCTTTAATCAAGTTTCGAAGTCAAACCAATTACAATTTAGACATAACCTGTACAACGCGTAATTTTTTTTGTATATATCAAAATTCAATTTTTGTTTGTTGGATCAAAGACTTTAATATCTGGTGCACTCATATTTTTCAAAAAAAAATTAATAATCTGCTATTTTTCCACATGTGCAGAATAGAGACCTTCATTTTTTATGAAAAACCTATGTTTAATAAAACTAAAAAAACAAATACATAATAAAACCAAAAAATATTAAAATTATATTCGTTGGACAGCTCATTTCAAAGACTACCTGATTCCAGTTGGGTTTGTGAATAATTCTCCATTTTCATCCTCAATCTGAGCTTTGAAGCATAAAAATTTAGGTTTTCAAAGTGCTTGAGGTGGAGAATGAGGGCAAAGGGGGGTTCGGTCAAACCCATAGGGGTTCGCTCGAATCTGGGTTCGGTCAAACCCAGTTTCAGCCGAACTCCCTTCCCAAAAGGGGTTTTCAATTTGTTTTTGTCCGTGCATGCATTAATTTGGTTCGCTCGAACCCTGGTTCAATCGAACATGTTTTTGGTTTGTTTGAACCCCTAAATCAAAAATGTTGCCATGGGCTTATTTTTTGATTTTTCCTTCCTCCATCAAATTGTAAACCACTATTGTGGCTTCACCCCACATTAATTTACAAATTCAATAAGTTGTGTGTTTATATATGTCAACTAAAAATAATAGAAAACATCTTCATTTTTAGTTATTTCTCAGGGCTTATATTTTTCATTTATTTCATAAAATGATCCATTATATTTTGTGTCTCTTGTTCATTCAACAAATTGATATATATATGTGTCTATTCTTTGGCTATCCATATATATCTTTACATATGTTCATTCAACAAATCAATATATATGTGTGTATTGTAATACCCCTCATGTTGCTATTACTTTCTTGATACTCTTTTTTGTTGAGTTGTGTACTTGGGATTATGATGGTGATTGTTTTGAACTAGTTTGACTTGTGTGGATTTACAGTTTAGTTTGGTTGGATGCACAGGATACTGCTTATGATGTTTTATGATATATTATATGTGGTGTTCATACTATCTGGACATGTTATTGCTTTCATTAATATTAAATGTTGTGATGTTACGATTCTATGCTTGTTTATGGATAAGGATTACATGATGTGTATTCTAGTGGGCCTTGGTGAAAGGACATAGTAGCATCACTTGCTCATGAGTACGCTACTACCCCGCGACTACCTTTAATGGTGTGTCTATATTGGAGATTTATATACTACTTGACATTGGTTTTATGCAAGATGCAGGTACTAGACACCGACTCCACCTGCTTGTCAGGTCTAAGCGTGTCCCACAAACCCAATGGGTATGAAGTTGTTAAAAAGGAGTTGATAAGGAAGTGCCCCCATCCCAAGTTTGTCACCCTCATTGTTGTGTCTAATGGTGTCACTGTCCATGACCCCATCTTTGTTTTGCATGGTATTGTGTTGTTCATTTATTTTAATCTTTGTTTTATGTGTTGTTTAATTAATGTTTATGTTTGATATTTCTTGGTAGATTAATAATGCTATTTTAATTAATATGATTAAATAGTAGGAAAATGTTGTTTAGTTATTGTTAAATTTAAATTAGTATATTTTAAAAGGTGTTAAATTAAATGTTGTTTATTTAATTAAAAGGGGATAAATTAATAAATTAAATAAGTAAGATTGTTGATAATTATAAATCATCTTTTATAAAATGAAATAATATAATTTAATGATATTTATCAAGTAGTGGACAAATATTAAATAAATAGATTTTTAATTAAATTGTGTGATAATTATGAGCTTTAAATCAAATAAAAATAAAAATAAAATATTTCATTCAAAAAGGAGAAAAAAATAGAAAAAAGATGAAAAAGGACAAATGCATGTTTAGTTTATTTTTTGAAAATTAGAAAAGTTATGGAAACTTGCTTCTTGGATGGAGTTTTGGTTTTCGAAAAAGAAAAGAGTTTTCTTTTTATTAATTGAAAAGAGGAAAAGTTTTCTTAACTTGTAATTTTGGGGTGAAGAAAATTGGTCTACAAAAAGTATTATGCTTCTCTGGTCCTTCTCTATAAAAATTATTCAGAATTTAGTTTCAAAGGAGAAATTGAGAAAATTGCTAAGGAAGGAGAAAGAAATTCATGAAGGTTGTTTTCAAAAGAGGGAGAAGGAGTTTGTCGCGCTCGTTACTTCATTGCAGAGCGTAAGACTTCAGGTTCTTGATTACTATCTATTGTTTTTTTTAATCTCTTTTTGAAAATGAATGTCTAGTTTCTCCTTATTCAAATTGGTAATCGTATTTAAAAGAAGTTTGTGTTTATGAAAATTTATTCTAATTTTTTTATAAAAAAAAAACTCAAAGTGTTTGTGAGTCTATGTGAAAGGTTTTGATTTCATAGTTTGGCTTATCTGAATCTTTATTTTCAACAAACGAAAAGAAGTTTGTATTTTGCTAAATGAAAACCTTCTTGTTCTTCTCCAATCCATTTTAGTTGTTATAATTTTGGCTGGAGAAATTACAATTCTTCTGAAAAAAATAAATAAATAAATAAATTGTGTTCTTGATTAAGGAAAGTTGCTTTCAAATTGAGAAAATAATATTTTGTTAAAGATGCTTGTTTGAGAAGATTTGATTCTTTTAAAATATATATATATATTCTGAAATTAGAATTTGCTAAGAAAATATATATATATTCAAAAGAAAATTATATTCTGTGTTAGGAAAAAACATATGGTTGTTGTCTGTATTTATTTTTACTTCTGAGAAGTAGATGGCATTTAAAATAAATATATATATATATATATATCTACATTTATTATTTGTTTTAAAAATAATAATAATTTGGGGGTAGGGGGAGGGAGGGAGGGTGGAGAGGGGGGTCAGTTGTCACCGTAACCCTGTTCCCCCCCATGGTTGTAATGGTGGTTTTTTTTGCTTGAGTCAATTTTTGTTTTTGCTTGAGTTAGTTTATGGATGTGTGGGAACCCTTAGAGTATTTTTAACCCTCTGTAGGAGTTGAGGTTGTTTGGTTTTAGGCTTCCAGAGGCGAGTGTATACTTGTTATGTTTTCAGTTTTCATTTGCTTTGGTGCTTGACAACACTTTGATTGTAATTGTGATTTTGATGTTATGCTTGGGTTGTACCCGTTTTCTTGAGAATCTATGGATGTGGATGTTAGCGAGATGTTTGTACCTCACGTGTGCTTTCAATTTTTGAGATTCAATTTTCTTGTGTTGGTACAACCCTTTGGATATTTGGTTTTGTGGTTTGGGTTTCTAGGGAGAGTGGCTCTTTGAGGGCATCGGCGCACAAAGGGGCAGTCAGAATAACCCACGCTAGAGTTAGTGTAATAAGTGATAACTTAATTAAATAAATTAGGGGGTTGGGTAGTAATAACATTAACAAGATAATTAAGGATGCCTCATGTCCACCCGCTAGGGCTTTCACAGACTAAGGGTGGGTTGAGAAGCTCATGGTTGGCAAGGTCATTACCTCATCTCCATGAGAGGTTAACGGTTCCGCACGAGTCACCCTATGGGGTTGGTAGGTCTAGAGAGGCAACAAGGATAACCATAGATGGGGATTGGCACCTAGAGGAAGGCAGCCAAGATAACCCATGTAGGACTGTGCGATGACACTCTCCCCTAGCATTCCCTTGATTTGTTATCTTTACAGGCCTCTGGAAGTGTTTAGTTGTTGTTGTGTTTTCATTTGTGTTTCATGTCAC
The DNA here is from genome assembly GCA_007258455.2 of Sequoia sempervirens. Lineage (NCBI taxonomy): Eukaryota > Viridiplantae > Streptophyta > Pinopsida > Cupressales > Cupressaceae > Sequoia > Sequoia sempervirens. Next base: position 29,001 of record VDFB02374176.1, read on the forward strand.
TCTTGTTTAGAGTTGAGTCTTGTGTTTGTTGGTTGGATGATCTTGGTCGGGGATCCTTCCTTGTTTACTCCTAACACGGGGGTGGTCGGGTGGAACATGCTACGCACCCCGTTGGTTCCCCAATCAGTAGTTGTTCAGTTCAGTGTAGTGTTATCTGGATGCAGCATGATCCAAAGTTCTCTTTGTTGACATAAGTATACTTTGTAATTTAGTCATTCTCTTGTATTGATGTATATTACTCCCACATGTGTTGGGGAACGTTATGATGCAACTCATGTAATTTATTCAATGTGATGTATTGGAAGCTGATAAGATGTATATTTATACTTTGTATTTCCTTTTATCAGTGATGGTGGTTATCGCCTTTCTAAACATTTTGTATCTGTGGAAATATGTTTATTGCATTTCATGATTATAATATATATGTGCATGGTTATTACATTGATTCAATCTCGTTATATTGGTTTGTCTCTTGTGCAAGATTTAATATTAGATTTATGATGGTTGAATGGTTTATATTAATTCTATTCATAATTTTTTTTATTATCATTTCATTATGGGTTAAGTATGTGTAATGCTACCTCAAGTACCCCAAAGGACCTAGGCGTTTAACTTGTAATCATTTGGTTGATATTACATGCATTAGAAATTTTGTGTACATCTCTTTATGTTTAAAAAAAAAATTGTGCGCTAATAGTTGTCCTTTGGGGTTTGCGATGGGGCATTACATGTATCCTTTGCCTATCCTTTCAAAATGAAAACAATGGTATTCGAGTTAATCATTTTCTTTTGCATCTTTCAGGACCCATGAAAGGTTTATTCGTTGATTGAAAAAAATTTACTGCTTGTTTATGAAATAAATCATTCTTCTTCAATGCCTTTTCGCCATGTGCTATTTGATTTTGTCGGGTCATGGTGGTGGTTTTTCCCATATTGTACACATTCATTTACAAATTCAATAAGTTGTGTGCTTATATATGCCAACTGAAAATAGTAGAAA
>VDFB02374176.1:32500-185440 GCA_007258455.2 Sequoia sempervirens
GGATCCCGTTCACTAAGGAACGGCTCCGACGTTTGAAGTCGATGAACAGGATCCCGTTATGAAACGGGATCCCGCTTATGAATAAACGGGATCTCGTTTTATAATCGGGATCCCGTGTTATTAACGGGATCCTGTTTATATGATTTAAATTCACTATGCACAAGTTTTCTGAAGTCTGCAACTTGCATGTATGGCCGAGAGCACTAAAAATGAATGATTTTTCATAAGCTATTGTATTTACAGGTCAAAACTTAATTTATAAAGTGGAATTGTGGTAGTTTTTTAGTTGTTTTGACGAACACAAGAGGAAGAATTTTGTCTTAATAGGTATTCAACTTCCAATTTGGATTGAATATTTTGAAGAATTTCACTATTAACATTCATTTGTGCTTGAGAATTTTATAATCATGGGAGATAAAGCTCGTAATAAAAGAAGGAAGACATTGACTCCTCAAGAAGTTGAAGCAAATAGGGAAAAAGAGAGACAAAGACAAAGAGAAAGAAGAATGAGAATGAAATCAATGAATGATGGTGGAGCAACCAATTCAACAACTATTGAAGATGAAAACATTGAGGATACCATGGTTGTAGATGAAGTTAATTTGCAAGGAGTCGATTTGGAGAAGAATATGATTATACAAACAAGTCCTACTATGTCTTCAAATCCCTCTTTGAATGCTATGGAGAATGTTTCAATATGCACAAATCCAAGTATGTCTTCAAATCCACATGTTAGTGAAATGGTAAATTTGTATGTAGAAGTTTTACAAGATGTTGGACTTAATGATGTTGACATTAATATATTCAGAGAGACAAACCTTTTATTGAATTTGTTGAAAACGAAAAAGAAAAATCTTTTGTTGCAAGTGAAATCAAAATGATCATTTTCTTACCTATATTTTAAATGAAAAAGAAAATGAAAATGAAAATTAAAATGAAAATGAAAATTAAAATTAAAATGAAATGAAGGTGAAAATGAAAATGAAAATGAAATGATGAAATGAAGATGCAAATGAAAAATGAAAATGAAAATGAAGATGAAGATGAAAATGAAATGAAGATGAAGATGAAGATGAAAATGAAAATGAAAATGAAAATGAAAATGAAAAAAACCATTTTGTTGATGAAAATGAAGATGAAAATCTAGAATGTGATGTTGAATTTAATGAAAATAATTTTTTAAATTGGAAGTGGTGTTTTCGATAATCTTCCTGGTCAAATTTCTTGGAGGCAAATAAGAACACATGCAAATAGAATATACACCAAATTCTTTTATTGTAAAAAATTTGCATTTCAATGTCAATTAATGATGCAATTGATGAGAATGCAAAAAATGAGGAAAGTAATGAATAGGTTAGGCTTTTATGTTAAACCAAAAAGAAAAGATCAATCATTAAAACATGTTATGTCTACTGTTGCTAGTGCCATTCAATTTATTGGGAAAAATAGTCGATCTAAAGATAAAAACGCAGCAAGAAGAGCTATAACTACTGCTATAGTTAACAAAGCAACTTTAAATAAAAGAATGGTAAACAATATTAGTGAAGTTTTAAAAATACATCTTAAAACATTACTAAAGGCGACCAAAAAGAAGAGAAAGTATAGAAAATGATCCTATCAATCAATGTTGGGTTTAGTTGAATGACTACAGGAGTCGATATAAAATTGAATGTTGAAATTAAATCTTTGATTGAAAAATATTGGCATGATAATACTAGGGTTTCATCTAATGCTAGAGATGTTTTAAATTAAGGGTGGGGTCCAAAGTTCACGATCCTCACCCAAAACACCTATTAGATACAACACAAACTGAATTTTATAGAAAATTTTGTAGCGATTAAGTGTTACCTGGTAATATTGAAATAAGTCAAAGGTCTTTTGAAAAATGTAAACCCTGGTATGTAAAAATTAATAAACAACGAATATCTTGTTGTAAAATACATGTTCAATTTCGTTATTTTTATGATGTTTTTCATATATACGTTGTACCTTGCATACTAACATGATTAGACAGGATTGTGGTATTGATATGCCACCTGAAGCAATAAGAGAGTTTATTTCAGGTTTGTTTTGTGAAAAATCTAATGATAAATTATTTTATTTAAGTTCTTGTATTTCTGGACAATGCATTAACTGTGGAAATCTTTCACTTTTAAGAATTTGTTTGCATGAAAGTGTTGATCATGATTTTGGACAACAATTAGTAGATGTCAAAAGATTTAGGAATGTTCACTATTCTTTAAAAGATGGAAAAATAGGAAAGCGTTGTGATTTAGTTACAGAAAAGTTAGTGTGCATGCATTTATGAGTGAATTTAATAATAAAATTATACCAAAATATTTCATGCACTGTCAAAATGCTCAATGGATTGATGGCCAATTTCAAGCATGTAGAAACACATTTCCAATTGGTACTATACTTTCAGTGGTTGATTTTGCAGAGAATTATACTCTCGCTCCGCAAGAGGAAATTCAATCTCAATATTATAATTCAGTGCAAGTAGCTATGTTTGTCCATATTTTTTATAGACATGCAAATGATAGCACTGAGGAATCAAGAAAAGTTTTGAGGGAGTATCATTTTTATTTGAGTGACAAACGGTTACACTCATCAGAGTTTGTTCAATATCGTTTTAGTATATTTTATAAAAATTTAAGAGAAAGAGGAATCCATATGAAAGAACACCTCATATGGTCAGATAATTGTACGGGGCAATTCAAAAATGCTAGAATGTTCTATTGGTTAAGTAGGGTTCACAAGGAACTTAATGTCCAACATATATGGAGTTTTTTGAAGTTGGGCATGAGTAAAGAGAGAACATGATGGGTTGAATAGGTATTGTCAAAAGAATTCTTGCTAGAGAACGAATTAAAATTTGAGGATTGATGGAATTTAAAAATGCACATGAGATTGTGGATTGGTGTAATAGAAGATTATCTGCACCTGGTTCGAGTGATTACTCTACAGTTCATCGATTCTTTTGGTTGGTGGAAGAAGAGAACATTGTATCTAGAGTTGATTGTAAGACAATTAGTGGATCTACTAAATGGCATTCATTTAGGAGTGCGACAGCAAGCACATGGACTATTTGGACAAGGGAGCTTGCATGTTTTTGCCAGTTTTGTATCTCAAGAGATTGGGAAGCTTGTGAAAATACAAAATGGGTTGAACAGTGGGAGCAAAGATTGTTGACACCTATAGAAGAACATAATCAATATGAAAGAACTATTGAAGAAAATGATCAATTGTTTGCATCTGAAGATTATGACCATGTTTCAGACCTTGTACAAGAAGGTAATTTTAATTCAATTTATTTTATTTTATTTCACTTTATTAAGTTATTTTGTAATACTAAATTATTTATATGGATATGCACAAGTTATTAAATCGAATTTTGTTGGCAGGACATGTGAATATTGTTATTGCACCTAAGGGGAATGAAGAGCAAACAGAATATTGGTTGGCTCGTTGTGTGGAAAGTAAACATAATTTGATAACACCTCGAGAAGATGATGACGGCTTTCATTATCCAACAGGTATAGTGATCCCCTTAAGACACCTCCTTAAGCAAATTTCAAATGATAACAAGTTTTAGATCCCCTTAAGCAATTTTTTAGAACAAGTCTTTGATCCCCTTAAGAAAATTTTGAGAACTTATTTGATGATGGTTTTTTAACATGTTTTCCAATAGGATCAGTGGTGGTTGTTGGCACTTGGCTACGAAAATACTTGAGAAGAAAGAATGGTCTACCTGCATTCGAAGACTATGAAACACATAAAAATATTATGCATTATTCACATTTGGTGGTCACAACAAATATAAAACTAGAGCGGTATCGTGGAAGACCTTCAAAAAAATTGCTATGGTCAATTTCTATGGAAGAGCATGAGGCAATCATAGATGCATTGCAAAAAAGAGAGGATGCAGATGGTACAATGGAATAACTAAATACAGGTAAATATAGTTTTAGTTTTATTTCAAGTCCTTTTAAATACATTAAATACATGTTTCAACATTGGTCAAGTGTGTTATTATTTGAAATAGATTTAAATTGTCCTTTTATACATCCTTAAGTCATAATCACAAAAAGGATCTAGTCCATGCAGATTCAACCTAGACAACATGGAATACTTGGTAAAAATAGGTAATTATTAGTTAAATTATATTTAAATACATGTTTTGATTACATATTGATATTGCTTGGACATTAATAGTTAAAATTGATATATTGTAATTTTTTGTATCCTAGAGCCATCATTGCATTCATCTCATACTTTGAAACAAAAAGGAGAGGATGTCTGGATTCAACCTACAAACATGTGTGGAATACTTTTAAATGCAGGTACTTGAGTTCCGTACATATAGATATTTTTATATAAATTAAAATATGTATGTTTTGATGATTTCATTGATATTGCTTGTACCTTTTTGATATCATGTAGTGTGAAGACCTACTACATTCTAGCCATGAGTTTGAGATGTTCTTGAGATGGCATATCAAATTTTTGTAAACATTGTTTTGAGATGACATATATGTACATACATACTTACAAAATTAAACATACTCTATGTACTTCTATGTATCAAATCAATATTCTATATATTTTGTTTCTTAAATGTACATGTTTTCCTACTTTGAAACTTTATGTTTATGTGTATAATCACTAAATATCATGCATACATTATTGTTAAATCAATTATATCCTTAAGACGTATTATGACCCCTTAATACATCCCCTTAAGACACCCCCTTAAGACCCCTTAAGACATCCCATTTAGGCATATTATGACCCCTTAAGACATCCCCTTCAGATGTTCTATTATGACCCTTTTAGACATCCCCTTAAGACATCCCCTTAATTAACATGTTCTATTATGACCCCTTTAGACATCCCCTTAAGACCCCTTAAGACATCCCCTTAGTTAACACGTTCTATTATGACCCCTTTAGACATCCCTTTAAGACCCCTTAAGACATCCCCTTAATTAACACGTTCTATTATGACCCCTTAAGACATCCCCTTAGTTAACACGTTCTATTATGACCCCTTTAGACATCCCTTTAAGACCCCTTAAGACATCCCCTTAATTAACACGTTCTATTATGACCCCTTTAGACATCCCCTTAAGACCCCTTTAGACATCCCCTTAAGACGTATTATAACCCCTTAAGACATCCCCTTAAGATGTTCTATTATGACTCCTTTAGACACCCCCTTAAGACGTCATTATTTGTTTTGACAACTTATAAATTAGTGTTAGATGAACTATTATTTATAGTATTTATTAATGCTTTTATTCTCTAATCTTCTATGGTATTGTTTATTTCTTAAAATTTTATCCTTTCTGGTATATAAATAGATTGTTTTTGTTTGTAAATTATGATTTATTGACTGATTATTGATTGATGTGAATTGAATAAGTTCATTGAGTAATTATCGCTATTTATTGAATGTACATATCATGTATATCATGTATATCATGTATGAAATCAAAAAAATCATCTACTTTTGGATTAGGAAAAACATTCACTGCTAGATCGACATTCAACTCCACCTCTATATCCTTTAGAATTTTTTGCACTAAAAAATTGTATTACTTTGCACTTAATTGCATCAAAATTAAAATCCCAATAAATTAAGACATAACCTTGTTTCATCCATTATTTATACCAAATCAAACCTTTTGATTTACCTAATTGATGCACTTTTAGCATCTTTGAGATTTTGATCATTAAAGGAATTTTAAGGAATTCACAAAGTTACATAATTCCTAATCATTTTTGCTTATCTGGCTCTAGAGTGAGATATTTTTTAGACATTTATTCCAAGATTATGACTTCTCTTTTTTGTGAGAAAATATTGTCACTACCTACTATCCATCTATACTTTTAAATATGATTCAATACTACTTTTAATTCACAATTTTTGACATATATGGTTTAATATAAATTTTGGGTCCAAGCTTTGGTAATTCTTTTTTTATCACCTACGGTAAATTAGGTCACATAAGAAATTCTTTGTCTAGCCTTATACTCGGCTACCTAACCTAACTTTACCAAATGTGGAATGTGCTAAGATAAAAGTCTCAATTTTGTAAGACTTAAAATTCTTAAAAACAAGTCTACTCTTGATTTAAATTGTTTTAAACACCTCCACAAATGAATTTATCACAAAAATAGGTTCTTTAAACTTTTTTGATTCAATTAGGAAGCACACATTGTCATGCTAACCATGGCCCCCATGCCTTTCAAATGCAACATGCATGTTGTGAGACCACACAACACTATCCACCTAGGTACTAATCGTAAACACTAGCTCTTGGAAACCAACATCATATTCCTTGATGATGAATGTTATACAAAATGATGAATTAAAAGAAATGGATTATCTTATAATTGAAAGAAATTTTCCTACTTGAACCATAGTTATATAAGTTCATTGAGTAATTGTCGCTATTTATTGAATGTACATATCATGTATATCATGTATGAAATTACTAAATTTGCAAAGTATAAATATTAAAATGTCCTATATTAATCCATGTATGAGATCACTAAATTTCACATTAATGTCCTATATTAATGTCTTGACTATGAACATAAAATGCATAAATGTACATGTGTAAATTAAAATTTCAAACAATAATAAAGTCCATAATTTATGTAACATATTAAGTGCATGAAACCAATATATTAAGCGCATGAAATAAAGTCCAACAGTACATGATAAACAAGAAATATAGTCCATGAAATAAACAAATATAACACATAAAATCACATGTTTCTAGGTCATGTATTGTCTCTATAATCAAGAGACCTCTTCACACCATGTGGACTATGTGGATGACCTGAAACATTTTTGTATAGAAAGATGAGAATTAGATGTAAGACAATAAAAAAGGAAATGATTTAATGACAATTTAATTTATAATCCATCATAAAATTAAATTACCATCATATCTATGTCTAGATGCCTTGGTGCACCTGAAGCAACCTCTAAATTCTCTAAATCAATCTACATAAACAAGACAAAGAAATTCAAAATTAGATGTACAACTCTACAATTAAATTTTTTTAATTCAATTTAATTTATAATTTATCATATTTTAATTGTACCGTATTCTGAGGTTGTGCACTAGGCTCTTCTCCAGGACCTGTCTGTACATGCTCAACTACAAGATGTGTCTCATGCTACAAAGAAAAAAGAATGAATGTAAAATCTCGCATTATGTATATATTCAATTTAAAATTTATAATTGACTTTAAATATAAATAAAAAAATTAAATTACCATTTGATGGAAACACACTCTACATGTGTCCTCTGGTGGTGTAACTTTATGTGGAATTAGGGGCTGAAAGTTGCACTAACAAGGGGATCCTACAAGATCAAAATTAAATGTGCAATTAGAAGGTTAGGTTAATATATATATATATATATATATTCAAGTTTGCACATTTTGTGTAGAAAGTTTGTAAACAACACGGAAATCAGTGGCCTCATGAGTAGCTGTAACATCAAATGTTTTCCCAATGCCCATTCTCATTGTGGTATCAACCTAGACATACATGTACATAGACATTTAAAGCTTATAATATTTACAAGTGTACATGCATGTATTTCATATATCTAGTGAATTCAAACTCATAAAATTGTAACTATACTAATGTAAACTTTAAACAAATTTACAATATGGAATGTACTTGCCCACGATCTATGATGCTTGATGGTGGAGGTGCTTGACAATCCCTCAGGAGGAATCGACGTGGATGCCGATTGACTCACCTAAACCAACATAAATATTTGAAACATATATGTGATTCAATTATAAATTTAAAACTCAAGTTAAATAATTTATGATTTTATATATAATTTTAAAAATTGAAATCAAAATACCTCATAAGGGTTGCCAAGTATGACCGATGTCGATGTATGTACTCGTGGAATAGATGATTTCCCTTTCATCGTTAGTGTCATCTGTACACCAAACAATTTGATTGTTAAAATGTATTGCAAACTTTTCTTTGATATATACAACCATCAAAATTCTTATAAAATGAACATACATCTAGATGCATATTTATACCTGTGTCGTAGTGTCCTCAGGGTGATGTTCTGCTATGAGGAACTCTACAAATGAACTGATGCGACCAAATGAACCACCAAAATCTCCCCGTCCACCTGAACTAGGTGTGGCCTGATCAGGTCCATAGCATACTTGATGACAACTAGTACATATATGGGGGCCAGGGCCTCGACACTCTGGAGTGGTGCTCGGACCCGACTCCATAAAAACTCTCCATCATCATCATAAGTCTCTATGCTCCCCACTCGCTATCGCAGAAGCATGCTGATCCAGGTCTCCTGCGAGTGTACTAAGGGAACCTAATGTTGAGACCAGAGCTTGATGATGTATAGGTGCAGGAATGGGAGGACCAGGAGCAACAACAAGGGGTTGTGCATGCACGGGGCATCAGGGATCAACCCTTGCCCCTAATCTATGTTGTGGCATGCCGCCACCAACACCCTGAAATGATCTAAAATCAAAATAATTGGGCTTTTGCCCCAAAACAAACTCTACATACAGTTTTCTCAAAAAATACAATGGGCACTCCCAATTAGCATGTGGGGGACTATCAAAAACCATATACCATCGATCCAAAAAATGTGCAATCATCTGTGAATGTATGCACCACCTCATGGATATTCTAGATTTGTTGGGTGGAATGGGTTGGCAATGCAGTAGCAAGGGTCAAGAGAAAGTAGGGGCTAGATGGGCTTTCATTATTTTAAGGTCTAATATTTGTTTGTAAGAGACCATCGAGAATAAAATTGTCTCATTTTTCTTTGTCTTGTCGATGCCTATCAAGATCAGTCAATCATCGATGGAATCAACAGCGTTTTGCATTGCGAGATGCAAAAGCGTCTATGTGGAGGGTAATGCTTGACTTTCTGAGCATTGATTTGATTTTAATAAGGATACAACTTGATCATTGTCGTGCTCTCAAGCAAGCCTCGTCAGATGTGATAGGTACTGCATGTGCAATATTAGGTGGAGGTGGAGGGGGAGGGGGAGGTGGAGGGGGGGAGGGAGATGGATCTGGCTGTGGCTGAGGTGGTGGATTGATGATATCATCAATGTTAAAATCATCCATGATATGCTTGATATAAATGTGCACTGCATTAAATCATACAAAATAGTACATGTGCATACATATATTAAGATCATATATTTAATTGAAATAGGATGAGAAACATATATATTAAGATCATATATTAAATTGAAATGCACATATATATACATTGATTGTTCAACTCAAGAGCATGTCCATACAAAATTCAAAATTAAATGTATGTACAAGTACATTTAAAATAAAAAATATGATGCATAATTTGCATGCGTACAAATCATTAAACTAAACTATACATACATACATATACAAATTTCAAAATTTAAGAACTATTATGCAAATTTTTAATACATGCACATACATAATAAACAATAAACTTGAAACATTCACAAAATCTCATTTTATGTCTAACACACACACACACATATATATTACAATTTTTCAGCAGGAGAAATCATGATCTAGTAGATAGTCATAAAATATTTACTATTATATACTATTCATTATAAGTTCATAAATTCCACCAACTTCACAAATCCATGTCACTAAAAATATCCATATAGAACCAAAATCATAAATTCATGTCACTAAAAATATCCATTTGGAACCAAATTTATAAATTCATCACACAAAATATCCATCGTTCACCCAATTTATAAATTCATAACTATTTAAGATCATTGTTTTAATTTATAAACTATTATGGCTCTCTACTGCATAGATCTTCATTTCTTTGTGTTTTCCTTTTCAAAATTAGGAGTTCTCCTCTCCTCTAGCCATTGTCGATGCTCATCTATGATCCCATCCATAGCCCTGACAGCATCAACAAGGGTTTGCATCCTAGATGCAAACATCCTCACAAGAGGTGCGACACATTCTTCATTTTGAATAATGTTGATTTGATCTTGGATGGTTATAGCAGAAGCATTGATTTGTGCTTACAAACGAGCATGTTCATTGATTTCAGGTGGTGGAGGTGGGGGGTTACGAGGTGGAGTGGGTGGAGGTGGAGGTGAAGGTGTTGGAGATGGATGGTGGAGGTGGATTGCAAATATTATTGAATGGATCCATGTGATCTTTAAGATATGAGTGAACCTGCATTAGATTTGTAATTTCAAGATGTAAGATACATGTTTAGGAAATACCTTTAAACCATTCAATATAAATGGCCTTAAATAATTGAATACAAATGATAAAATTATATGTAGCCTCATTTATATGTCTAAGGCACATGTGCCTTGAATGAAAATACAATTAACTATTGATATTGTATAATTTTCACGGGGATCTTGTATTATTAAATTTGGTTGGGCCTTGGGCAACTTTGATCCGCAAATTTAAGAACTTCTTTGATCCTTAAGAATGTCAAATTGGAACCCCTTAAGAAATCCCAGTGCAGTTTAGAGATTGTGGGATGGCTTAAGAGTTCACGTCTAGTGAGGGATCCTAGGAGAAAATGGCATGGCTCAAGTGAATAAAATTTGGTTAAGTTGCCAAGGCTTGACAAAATTCATTAAGGCAACACAAAGAAAAATAATGATGGCTTTAGGGTTTAGGGTTTAGACTTTAGAGTTTAGGGTTTTAGGGTAATAGGATAGCTTAAGGGGATCTACATGTAGTAAGATCCTAGGAAAAATACATGGCATAAGGGGAATAAGAATTTGGTGGAGTGCCTAAGGCAACCAAATTTCATTAAGAGCCTAAGAAAAAATGATGGCTTTAGGGTTTACGGTTTAGACTTTAGATTTTAGGGTTTAGGGTAATAGGATAACTTAAGGGGATATATGTAGTAAGATCCTAGGAAAAAATCACATGGCATAAGGCAATGAAATTTGGTGGAGTTGCCTAAGGCAACCAAATTTCATTAAGAGCCAAAGAAAAAATGATGGCTTTAGGGTTTAGGGTAATAGGATAACTTAAGGGGATATATGTAGTAAGATCCTAGGACACAATTACATGGCATAAGGGAATGAAATTTGGTGGATTTTCCTAAGACAACCAAATTTCACTTTATGATCCTGGATAGGACAAAATGAATGGTTTAGTGTTTAGGGTTTAGGGTTTAGAATTTGGAATATTTAATGAACTTGCAAGTTAGTGAAGAACATTTTCTTGTGGAATAGTTGATTGAGATCTACTCTTGTTTCAACTGACCAACCTAGATCATGATGGCAACTTTGATCACCAAATTTAAGAACTTCTTTGATCCCCTTAAGAAAATCGAATTACGATTTAGGGTGACAGGATGGCTTAAGGGGATTTACGTCCAGTGAGGTCCTAGGAGAGAAAATGACATGGCTCAAGTGAATAAAATTTGGTGAAGTTTCCCAATGCAACAAGAATTTCACTAAGACCCAAGGACAAAACAGATAGTTTTAGTGTTTATGGTTTATATTTTAGAGTTCAAGGTTTAGGGTTTACAAAACTTAGGGTAAAGTTTTGGTGCCCCTTGGAATATTTAATGAAATTGCAAGTTAGTGAAGAACATTTTCTTGTGGAATAGTTGATTGAGATCTACTCTTGTTTCAACTGACCAACCTAGATCATGAAATCTCATTCATATTATAATCTTGCACGATCTTATTATTGTTAAATTTGGTTGCCTTGGGAAACTTCACCAAATTTTAAGAACTTATTTGATCCCCTTAAGAAATTTGTCATATTGGGACCCCTTAAGAAATTGATTTACGATTTAAGGTGATAGGATGGTTTAAGGGGATCTAGATGTCTAGTGAGGTCCAAATTTAGTCATACGATAGCCTCATTGGTTCCATCTAGCTCTGGGTCAAAAGTGTTTACCCCTCTAATAAAAAAAGTATCATGTTAAAAATGAATCCAATCTGTATATCACAAAAATAACAATAGTCTTAAATGCTGGCTTATACTCTAACAATAATAGAATGCTAAATGATCCCCACCCTAACCATATCTAATTGAATTGCAAACCTAATTGGAAACTTAATTAAATTATAGCATTTACCTAAATGTGCAATGTATTCCTATATTATATTATATTTTAAATTAATTTATGTATTATAATTATATTAATATTTATTATATATTCATAATTGTAACCTAACTATTTACTACAAACCTAATTGAATCTTAAGCCTAATCCTCATTAAAACCCCCAAGTAAATTGTAACATTACCTATCGCTTAATTGTAATCTTATATTATATTTTATGATATTAAATATTTATATTATTTAATATATTATATTAAATATAATATATTAAATATCTCAAATATTTAATTATATTTCTTTTATATGAGTCATACTCTATCTCTAAATTGTAATAATAGCATGTAGTTCCTCCAAACTATCATCATGTACCTCCTCCTTTCCATGTAATAGGTGTACCTTGTAGGTGTTAAATGGTTCCATCTTGGTCTCCTTATTGAGTCATTTCTATCCTTCCACATAAATCTATATAGTATCAAAATATAGGTAATTTTATGGTTATTGAATCTCTCTTAATTGCTAAAGTCCATTATGATTGAGGATGGGTGGATTATTATCTAGGATCCATCTTAAAATCTATAGAGTTCATGTGGTATGTTTCTTAAGCCACATATATTCCCATACAAAGCCTCTTTCCATGTATTATCAACTCTCTCCTATATAATGCACACCTTCCTAGATTTAAATTTCATATGATATATATGTACCCAAGTGTTTTGAATTGGGGTATATAATTATACTTTTATGGCATTCTAGATATTCAAAATAGTTTTCATAAATCTACCAAATAGACCCATTCTTGACATTGAACCTACATAATTTTAGGTATGTCCAATGAAAGATTAGGGTCTAGGGTTCATAAATTTCAAATGCTTTAGTGTTGAGGGTTTAGATTTTACAGTTTAGGGTCTAGGGTTTAGCAAACTTAGGGTGAAGTTTGAGAGGCCCTTAGCATAATTTAGACTTGCAAGTTAGTGTCAATTGGAATCGATTGTACGTGCTTGGATTTACGAATTTGCTAACTAAATTTGCAAACAAACATCAAAATAAACTTTATGAATTTTAACTATTCTTTAACATATTGATTTCTAATCTAATTATAATTTAACATTGAAACTAAAGTTTAATATATATCATTTTTTCCATACAAAGCAAATATAATTTAAAACATTTAAGCAATGCAAATGAATTTTTTTGAGCTCGAAATTACCTAGTTTTAAAATCAAAATGATTTGTTCGATTCTAATTTAGGGTTTTAACAATTTCTTTGTTCCAATTCAATTTAGGGTTTCAATTTTAAACAATTAGGGTTTTTAATGCAATTTTTTCATTTCAATTCAAACTAGGGTTTTCAAATTCAATTTTTTTCGTTTGATTTGAATTCAGGGTTTCAAAAAGCTTAATTTGGATTTGTAAATGCAATGTTTTTATTTCATTTCGATTTCTAGGGTTTTGAAATGCAATTTTTTTTGTTTTGTTTCAATTAGGGTTTTCAAATTCAATTTTTTTGGGTTTAATCGAACAATTTAGGTTTCAAAAGTTAAATTATGTTTCTAAAACACAATTTAAGGTTCATTTTTTTCATTTTTATTAAAAATCCTTCAGGTTTCATTGCATTTTTTCATCTATTTTTACAATTATTCATTTCTACTATAACAGTTTAAAAAAATGCTTAAAAAGTGAAATAAATTAAAAAAAATGCTAAATTCATTTATTTTCTTCAAAATTTCAATTCAAAATAAAAAAATGCAAAAAAAGAGCATGTAGGGGGGTACCTGTAGCTGATTGTGGGGGTCGCTGTCGCCACTACTTGGGGTCCCGTCCACTATGTAGTGAAATATGTTTTTTTTTAAATAAATAGCAGTATAAAACGGGATCCCGATTTCTACAAAACGGGATCCCGATTTATAGAAATCGGGATCCCGTTTTCTAGTAATCGGGATCTTGTTTCTTGAGAATCGGGATCCCGTGCCTTTTCCATCGGTTCGGAATCTGATAGGAAATGGGATCCCAATTTTTAAAAACCGGCATCCCGTTCCGTCTCAGGCTCGGGATCCTGAACCATAACGGGATCTCATTTCCTCAATGCTGATTTCAATTTTTTAGTTAAGGAAAAAACTTCCACGTTTCGTGGACTCAACTTTGTGCACTTACCCCATATATATATATATATATATATATATATATATACATATATATACATATGTATATATATGTACATATATATATGTACATATATATATAGATATATATATATAGATATGTACATATATATATGTACATATGTATATATATATGTACATATCTATATAAATGTATATATATACATATGTATATATGTATATATTATATATACATATGTATATATGTATATATTATATATACATATGTATATATGTATATATATACATATGTATGTATATATATACATATATGCATATATATATATGTATGTATGTATGTATGTATGTATATATATACCTTCCATCGTCATGAGTTCACCTTGCAACTAGCGCACAGTAAAATGACAGAAAAGAATGGGATAACCAAAAAAAAAACATTAGTCATATGCATTAATCAGACCTGAAATGAAGTTTAATTGGGGTGCAATGTGTTTGGTGTACAGTGCTAATGTTTGGCAATTAATGTGTAGGAGTGATTTTTAATAGGCACTAAAATAATTTTATAAGGTGGTAACGTGAATTAGACCCATTGACTTTTGAGCAGATTTGAATGATAAAATATTTATAATTAAATGTTAATAGTGATGCAATTAGGGCCCTTTTATGTTTTGCAATGTATATCAGTGATTTTCAGTAATGTATATGTATGTATATGTTTCTATGAATACATGCATGTATGCTTATGTTTCTATGAATACATGCATGTATGCTTATGTTTCTATAAATGTATGCATGTATGCTTATGTTTCTATGACTGTATGCATGCATACAAACATGCAAAAAATCACTGATATATAAGGCTCCCCAAATAAACATCGAATCCAAATATAATGCAGAATTCAATCATTTCATCTTTAAAAACCTACGTAATTGGCAGCTACAAATTCAAATGCTCAAACAAATTCAAATTTGAAACACAACAACCAAATTGAATGCATTCAATTGTCATATTTGAATTACTAAATAAGAGGGGCAGTAGCCAGTGGCATTCACAATTATTCTCCTCTACTAATATCCTCCCCATACTACAGATCATTGATTGGCATCCTTTGCACATTCCTCATATATCCAAGGGTGATGAGAAACAATGAATATAACTTGAATATATCTTGGTATACAATTCTATTCACATTTATATGTTTTTACATATATTTATGTTTTCCATATGGAACTTTTAAGATGTTGAACTTGTTTAATTATGTGTTCTTGCACATGCATTATTGCAAAGGTCATATGATGTTTGTTTGTTACTAGCCTCGGTTGTTACTACCCTTGGTTGTAAATATTTTCTTGTAGGCATGAGAGAACAAGGAGAGGTGGTGCAGCAATGTTCATGGTGGGAAATTTGGTAAATGTGTTTGCCAACACACCACATAATTAAAGATTTTTTGTTGATATGGCTCTAAGTTTCAATTATTGTTCTTTATTGTTCAGTAACTAATATGTATTTTTATGTATTTCATTAAGTATTGTCCATTTGTGTTTGTTATATTATATATGTCTATTGTGGCAGGCATGTCAAATGGCTAGGAGGTTGTAAAGAGGATGTCAAATTGCAAGATGACAATTCAAGTAAAGTCTTTCAAGACTTTACTTTGGTTGTGACCCAGTAGACATTGTGTTCATTTATAATGTTCATTTTTCTTATTCATTGTAAACTTACACTTACAATTTACAATTAGATTGATTTCCAAGTGTAGGTGTTGAAAAATTTACAATTTAAAATACATTAATTTATGGATATGCTGCATATAGATGTATAGTTATATATATGTATGCATATACATAGTTGTGTGTGTGTGTATATATAAACACACACAACTAAGGAGGTTGTAAAGAGCGTGTCAAATTGCAAGATGACAATTCAGGTAAAGTATTTCAAGACTTTACTTTGGTTGTGACCTAGTAGACATTGTGTTCATTTATAATGTTCATTTTTCTTATTCATTGTAAACTTACACTTACAATTTACAATTAGATTGATTTCCAAGTGTAGGTATTGAAAAATTTACAATTTCAAATACATTAATTTATGGATATGTTGCATATATATATATACAACTATGTATATGCATACATATATATATATATATATAGTTGTATACATACATATATATATATATATAACTTATTGCCTCCCACCCAAGGCCTGCCTTCGGCAGCCAACCATATTGGCCTTAGGTCGGTGGGGTTGGATAGGGCCTCCCACCCAAGGCCCCGCCTATCTCCCACCCCCCAGTGGGGTTGGGGTAGCAAGTGGCATTAATCCAATAGTTCTTGAAATCAGGTGGCATTCATTAAGGGGGGTCGGGGGTAGTTTGTGGATCAATAGTGGCAAAACATCTCCCATGTAACACTACTCTATGGAACTCCCACCTTGCATTAGCATATATAAATGCAATATATATATATATACAACTATGTATATGTATACAACTATGTATATGCATCCATATACATATATATATGTATATGTATGCATATACATAGTTGTGTATACATATATATATATGTACATGTACATAATTTTATGAATTTCAATTACATTAATTTCTTAATTTACATTTAAATTTTCAACAATGTTAGTTAGATGAATACAACAAACACATATCCAACAAAATGATAGTTAGATGAATACAACCAACACAAAACCGATTTGGAATCACAAAAAGCTTCATGCTTCAGCATTTGTAGAAATCTCTCAATGTTCCTATAATAGATCTAGTATTTTTTTGCATAAATCCTTAACTTAGACAACTCTCAAAACATGCCTAGGCTGAAATCAAATTTATTACAGCATAAACATGATTAATACAAATTTCTAAAGAAGACAAGGAGTCTTCAATTTTACAAAAAACACACTGGCACACATCGAAGTCAAAAAGTTCACAAAAAGACACAATAGTATCCTTTGGTTGTCCAATACAATAGACTAGCATTTAGTTTTACGAAAAATTCACTAACACACATCAAAGTCAAAAATTTCACAAAAAAAATCCTAATCAGACATCCACAAATTTGATTAAGAAGTGGTGTGTCCTTGGGTGTCAACTGACTCTGCATCAACTGGAGAAGATGTTAAGGACTATGGATTTTTTTGCATGGCACTTGCTATACAAGCAAGCAATGTCTAATTTTCCTCTGGACTGAACTATAACTATTGAGATCATCCTTCAGAAGACCCGTTTTGTAGGCTACTAAGAGCAGCAAATGTTGGAGACAAAATGTTAATCATGTCCCTTAAAACTGGATGTTGAGTTGGAAGAGGAGTTGTAAGAGTACTCTTACTTTCATTGCTTTCTTCTCTTGCTGCCTGCTTTTGGATTTCCTTCAACTATCGAGAAATATTTGCTTGCTCCCTTTCAAACTCCTTTTGATGTTGCTACCTGAGCTTCTCCTCTGCAATTTTCTACTTTTTTGCAGCACGCTCCAATCTCTTTACCTCCCTTTGTACCAGGTTTGCTTCTCTTTCTACCTTCTTTTCGGCCATTTGCTCCCTTTTTCTTTGTTGCAATTCTTGGTTTCTTCATTTCTATGCCCCTTGTGTTGGAAACAAGCAACACTAAGAGGGGGGGTGAATCAGTGTTTTGTAAAAATTAAATTTATTATTATGATCTTTAACCCACTTAAAACATTCAACCAAGAGAAATATGCAGAAACAAAAAGCAAACAACCACAACACCATAACACAAGGATTTTTATGTGGAAACTCTATTAGGGGAAAAACCACGGTGGATGGCCAATCCACAATATGATCTAAGTATACTCAAAAAGAAGTTTGCAATATGGGAATGCACTTGCATTCAGGCTCACTGCCTAGAGTTCACTGCTCAAAATAGAAAGGCACACTTCCTTACAAGAATTTGGATTAGATCTAAGAGAATGAACTGAAAGAATAGCATCTGCAAATGCTTAATTACAGTTCTGGTTAGGCTCAGTAGTCAATCTTCTATCC
Source organism: Sequoia sempervirens (assembly GCA_007258455.2). Lineage (NCBI taxonomy): Eukaryota > Viridiplantae > Streptophyta > Pinopsida > Cupressales > Cupressaceae > Sequoia > Sequoia sempervirens. The sequence goes on from VDFB02374176.1 coordinate 50,735, forward strand.
TTCTAACTGATTTTGCACTTTTGCTCTGCTCTGCTCTAACTCGCATCACAAAATCTTTAATGCACGAGTGAAACTGTGCATAATTGCTCAATCACCCTTCTGATATTCGTAACACACATCGACACACCTTACTCACACACAAAATGATATAATTGATCATTTATATATATTTGCAACTAAGATTTTAATCGCAACTTGTCATATTTAATAAAACTTAAGAATATTTACAATTATCAGCTCAATCATGAATGATATTCATTGTGCACCCACAATAGTCGGTCACAACTTAGCTCAGACCCAAATCAAGATGATTGAACACAAAAAAATTTGAGTAAACACTCCTCGAATATCTATGACACTTTATATCATTTGGGTCAGCCACAAAACATTGATGAACAGAAAGATATCCAACCGGATCTCCAAACTTGCATACAACTTGATACAAGGCACTGAGATTTTTGGAAAACACAAGACATACATTGATTAACCTCCCATAAGATCCACAACTCAAAATAACAATAGAAAATATGTATGTGAATCGATGAACATAGAACTGTCGGATGCTTTGTTCTTCCTTAACTGTCCTCAATCTATCTGTCAGTAGGAGCAAATGATGACGTGTGGATCCAATCTTTGACTAGGGTTTCCATCAATGACAACACTAGAAAAAATTTGCAGTGTCTCTTGCCAACAATCTCCCCTTTGGCATTGATGGCAACACTTAGTGATAAATAACTAAGTGTCAGATCAGTACCAACATGAATTACACTGCGACTTCAAAACTTCAAAAAGAATCTTCAATCTCAGCTTAGACGAATATACATTTTTCACTGTACAACTCTCCCCCTTTGATATCAATGGAAAAACTAGAGAAACAAAATTTCAAAACTGTACAGGCATGATCTAGTAACTTACACAAATTTGAAAATATATGCAAAGTCTCTCTTCAACACGCTCAGATTTGTGTCCCAAACCCTTTTGAAACTCTCTAGAATTGTTATGTGACCACAAACTAAATAAGATTGAGCTTCTGCAGTCTCAAGATTCATTGGGTCACTAACTGCCATAGCATCTTTGGCTTCCTTTAATGCACTCACCATCATTTCAATCTTTGGACCAATTAGTCCTCTGAGTTCACATGCTCTTCCTACAATCCTGTCATTTTCATGCTTCAAGCTCCTTATTTTGTCAAGTAGAGATATTACTTGACCTTCTTGCTTACCAACATCATTAGCTAATGGATCAAAAGCATCATAAATGGTAGCCATTTTTTTTTCAAGATTCTTCACCTTCTTCTCATTGTCTTCAATGAATTTGGACAAAACCAAACATGATTTATAGGACTTTCCACCTTCAGATATAGAATCTTGAATATTCTTCATATAGGTGGCTAACAAAGTTTTATCCTTAGCAATCACTTCTTTCAACCAACTAAATCTTTCTCCATCAAACTCCTTTTGCACTTTAACCATGGCTCATTTTTCAAGAGACTCGAAATGAGTACTTACAAAATTTATGAGCTTCTTCAGTTCACCGGAAGAGGAATTGGATGGATCCTTAACATGATTTGGCATAATTTTCTCTAGAACTCCAGATGCAAGACTTAATAATTCACTATCCTCAATGTGAGACTTCATAATTTTCTCACTGGCCTTAGCTTGTGCAAATGATTTCACCTTCATTATCTAAATTGGGGACAAGGTGGATAGATTGATCGGGCCTTCAACCAATTTAGGATCAAATTCTTTCTATTGTTCCACCAAATATTTCTTCACTATCTTGGAAGTGTCTCTTGCTTCCACTGGGATTTCCTTAACTTGAACCTTTTCTTCTTCTTCAACTTTTGGTTCTACAGTAATTGTTTCTTGATTTCCTTTAGGAGCTTCAACTTCTTCATTTGGCATCTCCTTTTCTTCAGCTAATACAACCTTAGGAACTTCATTCTTCATAGGTGCATCTGAGTTATCCACATTAGGAGGAATCTAATTATCCTTAATATCTACATTCACTTCCTCATTTACTAGATCAGATGCAACATTTTCAGCATTCTCTTCTTCAACATTGATCTTGTTCCTTGACAAAAATGCTTCTAGGATTTTCTTGGTTTCATCAACAACAACACCAGTTTCACCGATCATAAGCTTGTTCACCCTTATTTTGCTATTGAATTCCTTCTTGGCTTTGTCCAAGAGTGAATTCATCTCCTCAATAGACATTTTTGGACATAAGTCTGCAAGAATTCTCTTTCTCATATGCTCTTCTTTTGTCCTAGCATTTACTCTTCTTGACTCCAAAACATCATACAAACTCTTAGGTAAGCCAAACATAATTTCAACAAGAACTTTATTGAAAATATTTAGATTTTTTATTGTTGCCTCTTCAAGAATTCTTTGACCTGATTCATCAAACATTTCATACCATTCATAGAGGGGCTTGAGATTTCCATCCTTGACAATAGCATTCTCAACTTCTTCAACTGTCATACCTAATTGTTGGTATGTGGCGATTGATCATGCTATACTATACACCCCGGCACGTATTCTTGTCAGGGTCCAAGACTGGGTTGGGCCCCAGGCGGGGGTTTAGGGGTGGCAACCCCCAAAAAGTGGGGGTTCAGGGGCGGCAGCCCCCAAGAAAAAATTTCCTCCTACTTTTTCGTGTCATCACCGGAAAATAAAAAATCAACGAAAAAGGAAAAAACCGATTATGTAGAACCCTAATCTAGAAGCTTTTAAGCTTGTTAAAAAGGGGCTCGGATGGGGGTTACAGTATGATGAAAAACGCGATTATTCACAAGATTGTAATAGGTTTTTGCACTGGATAATAAAATCATTGGATGGTTGTGGTTTGGTGGATGTAGCCCAAATTGGGTGAACCACGTTAAATTCTCTGTGTTATAATTTATTCTATGTGTGTTTTAGTTTCTCTATTTATTAATTAAATCTACATTTAATTGTTAGATATATGCCTTTTCTAACCCTAACAAGTGGTATTAGAGCGAGTTGCGTTCCAATTATTGTCTGTAGGAAGGTCTCACGGTTGAGTGGGAGTAATGGCAGACGAGGGTAAGAAGGTTGAGAAGTTTAATGGGTAGAACTATTAGTTATGGAAGATGCAGATGGAGGACTACCTCTATCAGAAGGATTTATGGTGGCCATTAGAAGGGAAAACCAAGAAACCCACAGCAATGTTGATGAGGACTAGGATATTTTGGATAGAAAGGCTCTTGGTAGTATTCATTTATGCCTAGCACAATCAGTGGCGTTCAATATTACAATAGCAAAGACAACTCAAGAGTTGATGGAAACCCTAGCAATGTTATATGAAAATCCTTCCACTTCGAATCAAGGTATTTCTTATGAAGTGTTTATTTAATATGAAAATGGTAGAAGGTGGGTCAGTTATTGATCATTTAAATGAGTTTAATACGGTCACCAGTCAATTAACTTCTATAAAAGTAAAATTTGATGAAGAAGTTAGGGCTCTTTTGATTATGTGTTCTTTGCCTGAAAGCTGAAATAGCTTGGTAATGGTTGTTAGCAATTATGTTTCTAGTTTGAATACATTGAAATTTGATGGTGTTGGTGTTATTTTGAGCGAGAAAATTCGTAGGAAAGGCTCAAGTGGAACATCCACATCAGGTAGTGCTTTGAATGCAGAAAGCAGGGGAAGAACAAAGGAGAGAGGAAACAATTCCAGAAATTGTGGGAAGTCACGAGGAAAATCAAAGGAAAAAACATCCCAATCTAGAGACAAGAGGGACTGATGGTATTGTGGTAAGCTAGGTCATTTAAAGAAAGATTGTTGGTCTCAGAAAAATAAAGAAGGAGACAAAAAGGAAGTAAAGAGGAAAATGTGGTAAGTAATAAATTTGATGAGGATGCTTTGATTCTTTCCCTTGATAATGCTTGATGATTCTTGGGTGTTAGATTCAGGGGCTTCATTTCATGCTACCCCCCATAGAAGTTATTTTCTTGATTATGTCCAAGGGGATTTTGGGTTGGTTTATTTAGGAGATAACAAACCCTGTCAGATTGTTGGAAAGGAAAGAATCAAGATTAAGTTGCAGAATGGGAATCATTGGCTACTACATGAGGTAAGGCATGTTCCAAAGTTAACCAGAAATTTAATTTCAGTAAAGCAACTAGATGATGAAGGTTGTGTTGTTACATTTAGTGATAAAAATTGGAAGGTCACAAAGGGTGCCTTAGTGGTAGAAAAATGTTTTGAAAGTAGGCACCTTATATCTTTGTACAGGTCATATTGTTCCTTCTACTTTAATTGTTACGGAAAAAGTTCAATGTTTAGGAACAGTTGTTGCAGTTCAGTAGGTAGAAGATCATACAGTTGATGTGGACTTTGAATCAGCACTGTAGCATAATAGACTTGGGCATATGAGTGCAAAAGGTATGAAATTACTTCATTCAAATAATGCTTTACCAGGTCTAAAATGTGTTAATATGGATTTCTATGAAAGTTGTGTGTATGGAAAACAAAATAGAGTAAGTTTTCTTAAGGATGGGAAGCAAAAGAAAGATGAGAAATTGGAGCTTGTGCATACGAATGTATGGGGACTAGATCAGGTATCTTATCTCAGTGGCTCTCTGTATTATGTTACATTCATTGATGATGCAATTAGGAAGGTATGGATTTATTTCCTTAAGCAGAAATCCGATGTATTTGAAACTTTTAAAAAATGGAGTAGCTTGGTTGAGAATGAGACGAGTAAAAAGCTAAAATGTCTCAGATCTGATAATGGTGGTGAGTATTGCAGCAAAGAGTTTGAAGATTATTGTTTCTCTAATGGTATTTGTAGGCAGAAAATAGTTCCAAGGACTCCATAGGAAAATGGATTGGTTGAGTGCATGAATAGAACAATAATGGAGCATGCACGGTCTATGAGATTGCATGCTAGGTTGCCTTTAAAAATGTGGGTAGAGACTGTAAACACTATTGTTTATTTAATTAATAGAGATCCCTCTAATCCTTTGAGTTGTGGTATTCTAGAGGAAGCATGGAAAGGTAAGAAGGTGAGTTATTCTTTTCTCAAAACCTTCAGTTGTGAAGCATTTGCACATGTAGATTCTGAAAATAGAACCAAGCTTGATGCAAAATCAAATAAATGTATATTTGTTGGATATGGCATTGATGAATTTGGTTATAGGCTTTGGGATTTTGAAAATCAAAAAATTGTGAGAAGTAGGGATGTCATATTCAATGAGAAATTTTTGTACAAAGATATGTTGTTGCAGCATGAGAAGAAAGAAAGTGATTATGCAGTGTTGGATGATATTCCAAACAATGATGTTTCAATGGTTCCTCATGTTGGGCAACAACAGCAACAACAAATACCACAAACTCCTGTGAATGTTAGACGATTTTCAAGGATAAGTAGACCTCCAAAAAGATTCTCTCCCTCTTTGTATACTATTTTGTTAACTGATGCTGGTGAACCGAATATTATGATGAAGCTATGCAGGTGGATACCAAGGTTCAGTGGGAGCATGGAATGGAAGAAGAAATGGACTCCTTGCTGAAAAATCAGACTTGGGAATTATGCAAGTTGCCTGTAGGTAAAAAGGTTTTACCAAACAAATGGGTTTATAGGTTGAAAGAGGAGGATGGAGGTAAGAAGAGATTTAAAGCTAGATAGGTTGTAAAGGGATTTGCACAGAAAAAGGGTATTGATTTTGATGATATTTTTTCTCCAGTTGTTAAAATGACTTCTATTCATATTGTTTTAAGTATTGTGGCTGCTGAAGATTTGCATTTAGAAAAGCTTAATGTTAAAATAGTCTTTCTCCATGGTGATTTGGAAGAGGAAATATATATGGAATAGCCACAAGGATTTGAGGTCAAAGGTAAGGAGAAACTAGTGTGCAGATTGAAGAAAAGTTTATATGGCTTGAAGCAAGCACCTCGGCAATGGTACTTGAAATTTGATAGTTTTATGGCTGAGCAAGGCTACAACAAGTGTAATTCTTACCATTGTGTTTATTTTAAGAGGTTGGATAATGACAGCTACATTATTTTATGTTTATATGTTGATGGCATGCTTGTAGTTGGGTCTAACATGGATCACATAAGTGAGCTAAAACAACAGTTAGCAAAATATTTTTCTATGAAAGATTTGGGGGCAGCAAAACAAATCCTTGGTATGAAAATTTGTAGAGATAGGAAAAATAAAAAATTGTTTTTATCTCAAGCTAATTATGTTGAAAAGGTGTTGCAGAGATTTCATATGGAGAATGCAAAAGTTGTCAGCACACCTTTGCCTAGTCATTTTAAATTGACTATGGATATGTGTCCAAAGACACAAGAGGAGGAAGAAAAAATGTCCAAGGTACCATATGCTTCAGCTGTAGGCAGTTTAATGTACGCCATGGTATGCACGAGATCAGATATTGCACATGTCATAGGAGTTGTTAGTAGGTATTTGAGTCATCCCGGAGTTGAGCATTGGAATGCGGTAAAATGGATTTTTAGGTACTTGAAAGGTACATCTAATAAATGTTTATGTTTTGGGAATACTGATTTAAAAGGCTATGTTGACTCAGATTTAGCAGGGGATATAGATATTAGGCGGAGTACCACAGGTTATGTATTTACAGTTGGTGGGATAGCAATAAGTTGAATTTCTCGATTACAAAAGGTGGTTGCTTTACCCACCACAGAGGCAGAGTATGTTGTTGCAACAAAGGCGGCAAAGGAAATGATATGGCTGCAACTTTTCATGGACAAGTTGGGAAAACAACAAGCTGGAAATTACTTGTTTACAGACAACCAGAGTGCTATACATCTTGCAAATAATTTTTCCTTGCATTCTAAAACAAAACACATACAGTTGAGATATTATTTCATTCGGTCAGTGTTGGAGGATGGACAGGTCAAGCTAGACAAGATACATATAGATGCCAATCCAGCGGATATGTTTACGAAGGTGGTGATAAGGGAGATGTTGAGCTCCTGTTCAGCTTCAGTTGGCCTTCAAGGTTGAATTCAAGTATAACAGAGCAGTAGGGTCCAAGGTACTTATTTCCAATGGGATCTTGTAAGTGCAGTAGTGTCGTCCAAGATCAGTCTCCAAGTGAGAGATTGTTGGTATGTGGCGACTAATCATGCTATACTGTACACCCTGACATGTATCCTTGCCGAGGTCTGAGACCGAGCTGGGCCCCGGGCGGGGGTTCGGGGGCGGTAACCCCTGAGAAAAAATTTTCTCCTACTTTTTTGCGTTGTCAACGGAAAAGGAAAAATCAACGAAAAAAAGAAAAAACCGATTTTGTAGAACCATAATCTAGAAGCTTTTAAGCTTGTTAAAAAGGGGTTCGGATGGGGGTTACAATATGATGAAAAACACGATTATTTGCAAGATTGTAATAGGTTTTTGCACTAGATAATAAAATCATTGGATGGCTGTGGTTTGGTGGATGTAGCCCAGATTGGGTGAACCACGTTAAATTCTTTGTGTTATAATTTATTCTATGTGTGTTTTAGTTTCTCTATTTATTAATTAAATCTGCATTTAATTGTTAGATATTTTCCTTTTCTAACCCTAACACTGGTTTGTCAATTTTTTCCTTCTTTCCCTTTTCTTCCTCACTGAAAGATTTCCTCTTGGTTAACTTGGTATCCTGAGTGCCAATAGCCTTCATTTCTTTCACAACTTCATCTGACTCAGTCTCCTCATCTTTCTAAGATAGCTTCATAGGTTCTTGTGCTCTTGTTCTTCTTCCTCTTACCGAAAGCCTAGTCTTGAGTTTGCACAGGAACTGGCTTGGCTACATGAGAAGATAGGGATGGGGAACTCCTTGTTGATCTAGTACGGGCAAAGGATACTGTCGGACTAGCAGATTCAATTTTAGGCTCTTTCCATTTTTCAACATCTACTTGTTCTCTCTTCCTTCTAGCTTCTCTTACTGCTTCTGCAGATATTCCCATACTTTCTGCAAAGAATTCCACTTCTTTCCTTACTCTTCTAACTATCTTTGGCTTTTGTAATTGATCATGGACTTGCATGCTCTTTTCTACATAAGATCCAAACCTTTCTTCTGTTAGATCCAGAGGCGTGCTCAACAAATGTTTTGCATACATTTGCAAGATGTTCTCCTTGACTTCATATCCCATAGGCATAATCCATATCGTTCTAGGATCAGTGGCTTCTATATGGCATTGACCAATATCTACCATGAAATAGATTGTATCTTTGTACTTCTCTACAATTGAGGTAGGAATTATTTCTCTTGCATGCATCATATTCTGAAAATTTTTGAAGTACCCCCAAAGGGCAGTATTTCTAGTCTAATGATCACCAATTCCAAACAATATATCTCTTATTTGAATAGCTACATGTTGATTACTTTTCCAATGAACTTTCCCAACACCTAGAACCTCACTTATGAAATAAAAGAACAAAGTATCAAATTACCATATTTAAAGGAGTTCTTCTTATCTTCCTTAATCTTACCCAGATTCTCCATCAGCTGACTTCTAAGCAGCTCACACAATTCATAATCTACATTTGATTTTACCATCCGATAGGCTACATAATGGTCGTATTGGATACTGAATTATCCCAGCTAGAGTGGTAGACCTTGTAGCCAATGACCATCAATGCAAAATTCACATCCACTTCAACAATGTCTTCGATTTTCATTGCCCTTGTATCAAATTATGTACCTGTTGCATCAGTAAGCTTCTGATTCTTTACAAATTTAGACCTATGACAGCGCTTATGGCCTCTTTTGTAATCTTAAAAGGTATATTCAACCACATGAACTCAACTCAAAATATATCGCACCCATTCACTTTCCTCAAATATGGGAAATTTCACAAACTATGTGAACTTCTTCTCTTCTAGGGTTTTGCATTTTGGCTTAACATTGAAGTCCTCTCCAATTATATGGTTGGAATACAAATTCAACATTTTTTAGCTCCCTAACTCTTCAATATTGGCATGTATGTAAGCCTTAATTTCTTCAGTGTGCAAGACTTTGTATGGTATAGACGAAAATGCACCTAGGTGCTCAGTCTCAACAGACTTAAAAGGATGCCACTTGAACTTTGGATGGGGTCTATCCTTGACTTCAACTACCAATGGAGTGGCCATTTTTACAAATTCACAGGTTTTCCCAATAAATACCTTTTCGTCAGATCTGAGTTTTGATCACTGAATCTTCTTCACACTTGAATCTCACCACAACTCATAAAAGTTTGCTCCAGGGCTCTCCAAACTTCTTTTCTCCAAAATACAAAGTGACAAATGAAAGATAAAAATTACTTTTTATCATTCACACAACTAACCTTTTTTATCACAATAAATGATTTTACCCTAATTCATTCGGTTATTATGTTTCCATGCACTGAGATAGATAATTCTTCTGCGGATCTCCAATTCTATAAAATACTTTCTCCAATTGGTTGAACATCTGAAAGGAATCTATGCACTTACTGAACTTATCCACATTTTGATGTCAGTTGTTAATAGGGGGCTAAGAGATTTTCTTGATAGCTCCCCCTAGGCCAAAGCCCTAAAATTAATTCCCAAAGGAATTACCAGAAGCAGATTCTGGTGCTGGCACATTTTCTTCAACAAAGGGATCCTTCTTCACCCATTGCATCTGCATTTTCCTTCTGATCACATCAGTAGTGACTTTACCTTTTCCTTTAACATCCTGTTGCATGTTTTGTTTTATCAAACCTCTTCTATTCCAATAGAATCTAGCAGTGTGGCCAAATTTGTTGTAGTTGTAACACACAACATTTTTCTATCTAGACCTACTGTTCCACTGAGTTTGCCTTGATTTGCATTGGTTGGCAATATGTCCAAGTCTATTGCATGCATAGCATCTGACATCTCTATGAAAGTTGTTCATCACATTTCTGCATTCATTTAACTTATGACCAAACTTATTACAATTAAAGCACTGACTTGAGAATGATCGTCCACTTGGATTCATCGTGCTTCTACATTGAGAAACCATATGACCAAATTTATTGCAAGCAAAATAGTAACCATTGAATCTTTGATCATTTGGTTGTCTTACCAGATTCCTTCAAGCTCCATTCATATGATTTCTTTTCCTGAATCTCCCTTGTCCAAAATTCCTTTTTCCAAATCCAAAACTTTCTCCTTCTTCATAGCCAAGACCTCACTTGTCACCATCAGTCCTTTGACCTTTAATCAGTTCATCAAGCTTGGTTGAAATTTCTTTGAATTTCTCCTTGTACTCATTTGCAGCATTAAGTTCATTTCTGAGATCATCAAGTTGTTGTTCAAGCACTTCCTCATTGTTTTTAGATTGTTCCAATTCATTGTCCAATCGGTTGCACTCTTCAGATTTTTCTTTCAAGGATTGAGCAAGATTTTCTTCATTCTTCTTTCTATCTTCAATCTCCTTGGTCATTTTCATCATGATAGATTCCATCTCATGCTTCAAGGCAGCATTTTCTTTGGAAAACTCTTCACATTCTTCTATTTTCTCCTTCAAGGCATGACTCAGTTGTTCATCTTCCATGCTTCTATTCATCTACTTAAGTTGATCACGCAATTCCTTTCTCTTCTCCCTTGATTCATTGATTTTGTCTTTCAATCACTAAATGAATTTCTCTGCATTCTCAATATTTTCCTGTAGTTCTCAGTTCTCAAATTTGACTGGTCAAGATCATCCAGAGCCACCAAAAGTTGTTCTTGAAGATTGCTTATATCCATTGAAAACACTTTCCAATATCTCCCCAAGCTATTAGACTTCTTTCGAGGAACTATCTCTGATACCAATTGTTGGAAACAAGCAACATTGAGAGGGGGAGTGAATCAATGTTCTGCAAAAATTAAATTTATTATTCTAATCTTTAACCCACTTAAAACATTCAACCAAGAGAAATATACAGAAATAGAAAGCAAACAACCACAACACCATAACACAAGGATTTTTACGTGGAAACCCTATTAGGGGAAAAACCACGGTGGATGGCCAATCCACAATATGATCTAAGTATACTCAAAAAGAATTTTACAATATGGGAATGCACTTGCATTCAGGCTCAATGCCTAGAGCTCACTGCTCAAAATAGAAAGGCACACTACCTTACAAGAATTTAGATTAGATCCAAGAAAATGAATTAAAAGAATAGCATCTACAAATGCTTGATTACAATTTTGGTTAGGCTCAGTAGTTGATCTTGTGTCCTTTTGATAGATTCTACACTTTTGCTCTGCTCTGCTCTAACTTGCATCACAAAATATTTAATGCACAAGTGAAACTGTGCATAATCGTTCAATCACCCTTCTAATATTCGCAACACACATTGACACACCTTACTCACATACAAAATGATATAACTGATCATTTATATATATCCATGACTAATATTTTAATCACAACCTGTCGACTTCAATAAAACTTAAGAATATTTACAATTGTCAGCTCAAATCATGAATGATATTTAATGTGCACCCACAATGATCAGTCACAACTTAGCTCGGACCCAAATCAAGATGATCAAACACAAAAAAAATTGAGTAAACACTCCTTGAATATCCACGACACTTTATACCATCTAGTTCGGCCACAAACACTGATGAACAAAAAGATATCCAACCAGATCTCCAAACTTGCATACAACTTGATACGAGGCACTAAGATTTTTGGACAACACAAGAAATACATTGATTAACCTCCCATAAGATCCACAACTCAAAATAACAATAGAAAATCTGTATGTGAATCAATGAACACAGAACTGTCAGATGCTATGTTCTTCCTTGACTATTCTCAATCTGTCTGTCGGTAGGAGCAAATGATGACGTGTGGATCCAATCTCTGACTAGGGTTGCCATCAATGACAACACCAGAAAAAAAATTTCAGTGTCTCTTGCCAACATCTTGTTCATTCAACAAATTGAAAAAATCATTTGATGTCAAAATTTGAGATTGCCTACTTAGGTGTAGCACCCTAGTGCAACCTTTATTTGATGATTGGTGCACCCTTTGTGTTGGGAGTTGCAAAAAAATGCTTCTCATGTATGTTGGTTGGTGTTCATTCACTTGTGTGCATGGCACATAGTTAGCTTCTTCGTCGCTTGAGTCATTACCTTCCACTCCATCCACTTCATCATTTGCACCCCAATTTCTCCCAATTGTGAAGTAATGGATGACCTCTTCAAGATCAACATGTGGTGGTGATGGCACAGACAACCCTTCATCCCCTTGACTGAAATCTAGATGCACCCCTAGGTTTAAAGTTGCATCTTGAAATTCAAATGGCAGATTGAGACTCTCTTCATTTTTTGTTGCCTAATTACATGTTTGAACTATAGGTTCTTCAATTTTTGTTGCCTCAATGTTTTTTGTGCAATATCCTTCTTTTTTTGTTGGAATTGGGGGATTTCTTGCAGTAAAGGTTTCCACAAACTGTCCAATCTATTCCTCATTCCAAGCTACTATCCTCAAACAAGTCTTTGCTGCCATGAACTGTGCCTCATCCTTAGTTGTCTCACCCTCTGTTTCTACTCCCAATGTGGTTCATTCGTCTTCAACCACGAATCTTGGCTTGGACCCATATCCAAGTCAAGTGCATGTTGATCTAATGGCCAAATTCTCGTTCTTCTAAAACTACTTTCAATATTATTAGGAGTCAAAGCTTGTGCAAAAGCTTTGTTGGCAAGTGTTGCCAACTCTTCCCTTCTAATGTCAAGTTGAGGATGTGTAGAGAGCCATATACTCCTATGTTGTTTGAAGTAGTTTTGAATGGTGAGAATACATTGACATCAAGGGGCTATAATTTGTGGTTGTAATGTGTTGGAAGTGTGAACAAATCTATTCCCATACTCTTTGCTTCTTCAATTGTTTTGAATGCCACATGGCTGCCATGACCGTCAAAGATGAGAAGTTGTCTATTTGTTGGTGACACCCCTCTTGGGAAATTTCTTGCAAATTGTTTTAACCATTCCACAAATAATTTTTTGGTCATCCAAGCATGCTCTTGGATTTCCATGCATGCCCTTAGCTCATAGTTCGTAATATAGTTTCTAATGTGCATTTTGGACTTGAACAAATAGTAACTAGGTATAGCTTGACCTGTTGCACTAACACAAGCTAGAACAGTGATCCATTCTCTGCTTTTAGAAATTAATTGTGGAATGCATTTAGTCCCTATTTTTGCAATAACTCTTATTGCACAATTTCTGCCAGCCTGCACACCTGTTTTTTCACATTTCCATATTTTGTTGGGCCCATAATTGTGTTTGTTTTACAACTCCTCCAAGTTGTCATAGAAGGAAGAAACTATTTCGGGGGGTAGCATTATAGCTCGATCTGTGTCCACTCCTTCTAGTGTTTGAATTGTCAAATTGGGATGCCTTTTCCAAAATCCAACCCACCATGACCTCCCTAATATCTCATTTGTGAATGGGTTAGGCCTCGCTCCAACCATTTGGGCCATCGTTGACTTAAGTTGTGAGACTTGAAGGTCATGGCCAATACTATCAATGTCTTTACACCACTACATAATTTTAGCTTCTTCTTCATAAGATAGGATTTTTCGTGTCCCCTTCCTTTTTGTGGATGTCACACCATTGAGCCACGCCCTCAAACTGCTAGGCAAGATTCCCCATTTGATCGTTGAACCTCTGATTGACATTCGATTGTCCTCAACATCTGCAATTGCTTTTTCCATGTGATGCATAGTCCAATTTTCCATGGACACAGCTAGGGTTGTGACATGGTCAGCAAGTGGCTCTTGAACATGCACAAGCGATTCCATTTCTACCTCAGTATTATGAACAGTAGGTTCAAAACCATCATTTTCATTTGTCTAGTCTATATTTTTAGAAATAACATCCTCGTTGATGTTTATTGTTGGCTCTTCATCAACAACATATGGAACATTGAACCTCGCTCCACAAGGTACTCTAATTAAGCACCTCCCACTCGATCTTTTCCTCTTCTACCCTAGTGCCATGATTATCACTAATCTTGTACATTGTAAGCCATAAAATGTTAGATAAAAAATGTTGAAAGCAGTAAAAAGAAGTTGTAATCATTATTGAAACAACCAACAAACCCAGGAGTACCATTGTTTGCATTCTAAAAGGATAATGATGTTTTTCGTTACCTCACACTGTGGAGAGCAAACCGTTGAGGGTTTACATATATATGTATGTATATGTATTTGTATAGATATGTATATACATGTATTTGTGTATACATATAATTACACAATTACATGTATACATATTTTTGTACATATACATATATATATACATAGATATATGTATGTATACATATTAATATTATTGAACAGTCTGGATAACTAAGAAGTGGGGTGAATCATTTATCCAACAATACTTTTTATTTTCTTTAATTAATCTAGAGTAAATTTATACCAATCATAAATTAATCAAACCGATATGAAAATGAATGCACACAACAACACCAAGCACAATGAACACCAGAATTTATGTGGAAACCCAAGAAGGGAAAAACCACGGAGAATAATAATTCTCAATTATAAAATATTGGTTAAGGTGATTTTACAAGGGCTCATTGCCCAAATACAAACCAATAGATTACAAAATAGTCTCACTAACAAAAGTGAACTGATGAACTTTCATCTACATATGCATGAGTTTAGTTCTGGTTAAGAGCACAATTTCTAGCTACAGCATATCCAGTTAAGAATCTTCTACACATCTTCCTTCCATAATCTTCACACAACCTTCTGCCAAAATAGATTACTCCTTCCTTCACACTTTTTGTCTATTCACACACTTGTACTGTTTTATCTACTCACACACATTATACTTCTTCCACACTTATATATCTTCAATCAAAAATATGTTCTCTATATATATGTATTCCCAAAGAACAAAACAATTCAGCCACACACAATATCTTTATAGTCTTCTAAGTCGGCCAAACACCATTTGAATTTAGATCACCACAAGGCATGTCAGCATGAAGAACAACCTTAAAATATTTAATAAGACCTTGCACATTAGCATCGGCCCCAAAAGATAGGTCGTACAAAAATATCTTATCATGTTACCAAGGGACCCACGAATATGTCATACATAAGATAGGTTCATTACATAACATAACTATCAGAAGATAGCAAACTTTTGATCACACAAAATATATTCTGGATTTGATGAGAATGCCACAACCAAGACCAAATCTTGATTATCATCAATTTCAGTGTCAATCAAAGAAGCACAATTTGACATACCAAAACTTGTATCATTCTACGTGAATGTCCAAATAGCAAGGCTACCCGAAGTGAGCTTTGAGCACACCAGCCAACATCAAAATATTAGACTTCATTATACTGCATTAACTGAATTCAACATATGTCCCAAAAAGAAGTACTGCCATATCCAGATCAAGGATAATATCTACACTACGTAACATCATAGCATACGATAGGATAGATCAAGTTTGTACATCACCCGAAGCATAACCTTTTAGATCCAAGGTTTTGACATCAATGAAAACAATGCTAAATCATCTTCAATAGCTTCTCAACAATCTCCCCCTTTGAAATTGATGGCAAAACAACAAAAACTCAAAAACAAAAAACTCCACAACTCCAACTCAAAACTACAAACTCCAAAAACTCCAAGTACTCCCCCTTTGTCCAACAATTCAATACCTCTTTATGTTTTTTTTTTTTCATTTTTCTCCCCCTTTTTTCCATCAGAGGCAAAGGGCCAAAATTCGGACATTTAGGAACTCAAGTAAAAATAACAATTTTCACATGAAAGATTTTTTTTGTACCTGTCTCTCATAATTGGAAGAATCCTTTTCCAAGCTAGCACCACATAATCCAATCTAGTACTCATACTATCCAACATAGTCAACAACATAAATGAGGATGACCAGTCCTGAGACAGGCACTGTCATTCACAATCTTCTGCATCATAAAGTATCCCAGAGAGATGATCCAACCAGACCTCAACAATTTCCTTGACCAACTAGAAAGTTCTAACCAAGTCTTCCCTCATTCTCTGAATAATCAATAACTCCACTTGCAACTCACCAACTTTTATTCTCTATTTTCCATCTTTTTCTTTGAAGAAATCAAAACTCTTTCCAATATTATTCATCTTAGATTCAATAGCTTTAATTTTACTTCTAAAATTATCAATAGCAACAGTCCACTAGAGACAATACCTATAGATGTCAAACATCTCCTTAATGCATTATTTTGTCTCACCAATGTGTTTGGATAAATTTTGTTTAGCTTTGACACATCTTCTCTCAATCATAGCTTCAAACTTATGTCCTTCAGGTCCTTCCAACAACATCCTTTTTTTAACAACTACTAGATTATCTGGCAACAAGTCAAAAACATATGGAATAGTAATACCCTTTTTGATTAGATAATCAACCAGAGCATCATCAATTTTAAGCCTTCTGATCGAAGAGATGGCACACCACATTTCACCAACCTTCTTCATATTACCTTCATCTAACACCAATCAAATATCATCTGGATTGACAGAATTAGATCCAGGTAGAGACTCTTCTTCATTCTCCTTTTCTTCTAAGATAGTGACATCTTTTGTGTTAACTTTCCCCTTTTTGGGTTTCGGAGGGGAACCACCAATAACAACTTCCAACTCCTTACCAGAGGAGGAACCCTCCTCAAACTGACTGGACACTATCACACCAGAGCACAGATTCATCTATAAGGATGAGAAATAGACTTTGCATGCACTTGCTTTATCTTCCATATATTCCAAATACTTTAATGCAAGATCGACAATGGTATTTATTAGTAGAGCTCGAGGGTCTTTTTCGATACCAGTAAGTTCCTCCACATCTCTATATTTCACCATTTTTTTCCTAGGGAGGTCACCAACACTACACAAACTAGTAATAGCTTCAATGGATTCCTTCGTGATCGGATAGGGTTTGTCCAAAACAATGTTGCCATCCTTGAATCGACTCAATAGGAACAAGATAGATTCTTTGTCTGTAAACCATGGAAATTCTCCCCATAAATCCATACCCAGAGTATTTACATTTTTTAGTTCATCCATCTTCAACCCTAGTTCCATTTCCTTCATCTTTCAATGATCAAAGTCATCCAACTCAACTCCCTTCAGCCTTAGCGGAATACCACCACTCGATCCTCTATTAACATATTCCATTGTCATGCTTATCTTCTTCAAACTCTTTTTTGCTCAACGAAACTTCTTCTTCTTCTCCCTTGCAAACTGTGAAAAATGATTTTGAAAACTCCCACCTTTTACTCTTAATTACTCATAAAGATTGCACCGCCAAAGATGCACATCAATGATGCCAGCAATTGTACTTCACTTTTCAATCAGTCGGATTAAGCTTCACCATTTATCATCAACTGGTTTGAATTTAATCATGTTAAAAATCACTTCAATATTACTTTGAAGAGGGTGAACTGACAGGATATGCAATGCAAAACTCCCCCTAAGCCAAGGCAGATTGGCTCAGATACTAGTAGGGCATGTACCAGGATTTGGTACCACGGAAGTGTTCTCCATACTTGTTTCCTTCTTCCTCCAAACTGTGACCATCTTCTTCTTAGATTCATTTGATTCTGCAACCTTCTTTTTGTTCTTAGGCTTTTCTGGAGCAACATATCTACATGTGTTAGCATAATGTTCAAGTTGACTGCACTTGTAACATATTTTTCCTAAATTATCTAAGTGAACCCTAGGTTTGCACTAATTAGCATTGTGATGATAACCATAGCATAAATAGAAATAACCATGAAAGACATTATTCATTCCATTCCTTCTTGCTAGATTAGATAATTTACTTCTGCAATGACTTGCTTTATGACCAAACTTGTAACAGTTAAAGCATTGAGTATTCGGACCTTCCATCTTGCTTCTACATTCTATAGCCTTATGTCCAAACTTTTTGCATAGAAAACAGTGACCATTGAATGATAAGTACCTTTGAGCATTTGGTTGCCTGACCAGAGGTCTTTTTGTAGGTGCATTAGAGTTCTAGACCTTGCTTGTTATAACTGATCTTGCTTCAGCTTCAACTACTTTGTCTTCACCCATAGTGTTCTGATTTGATCTTTCACCGGTGAATCCAAGTCCTCCTTTATCCTTGTGACATTTCTATAGGGACAAAAGTTGATCTAGAATCATGCTACTTTCACATACTCTTGCTTCATTTTTTGGCCTTCTTAATTCTTGGTCTAACTTCTCATTTTCTTTTGATTTTTGTGTAATGGTATACTTGAGATTTTCTTCAGGCTTCTTCCATTCTTCCATTTTTTATTTGATAGTATATTTGAGATTTTTGTTAGTCTTCTTGCATTCATCTAGTTGCTTCTTTAAATTCACAATACTTTCTTTTGCCTCTTTTAATTTTTGGCTAACCTCTTTGTGTCTTGCTTTGAACTTCCAGATTTTCTCCCTTAGCTTTGCAATACAAGCGTTTTCCTTCTTGAGATTTTCTTTCAATTCTTCATTTTCAGATTTCGTGCTTTCCATATCATCTAGCATTATCTTCAGTTCTTCCTCAAAGTGATAAGCTCCTGCCATTTGTTCAAACTACCAAGATCTCCCTTAAGTGGCTAAGCTCTATCTCCAAGGGACCAAGCTCTAATACCAATTGTTGAACAACCCAATTAATTGAGAGGGGGGTGAAACAGTTACCAGACAATACTTTTCTTTTCTTTAATTAATTCAGAGTAGATTTATACCAATCAGAAATTAATCAAACAGATATGAACATGAATGCACACAACAACACCAAGCACAATGAATACCAAAATTTATGTGGAAACCCAAGAAGGGAAAAACCACGAAGAATAATAATTCTCAATTATAACACACCGGTCAAGGTGACAACAATTAAGGTGATTTTTACAAGGGCTCACTTCCAAGTTGCTCACTATAGGGTGGCTCACTTCCGGTGGGCTCACTGTCCAAATACAAAACAACAGATTACAAAATAGTCTCACTGATAAAAGTGAACTGATGAAGTTGCATCTACGCATGAGTTCAATTCTGGTTAAGAGCACAATTTCTATTTGCAGTAGATTTGATTAAGAATCTTTTGCACATCTTCCTTTCATAATCTTCATACAACCTTCTGCCAAAACAGATTACTCCTTCCTTTACACTTTTTGTCTGTTCACACACTTATACTCTTTCATCTGCTTGCGCACATTATACTTCTTCCACACTTCTATATCTTCAATCAAAAATATGTTCTCTATATATATGTATGCCTGAAGAACAAAATAAGTTAGCCACACACAATATCTTTATAGTCTTTTAAGTTGGCCAAACACCATTTGAATTTAGATCACCACAAGGCATGTCGGCATGAAGAAGAACCTTAAAATATTCAATAAGACCTTGCATGTTAGTACTGGACCCAAAAGATAGGTTGCACAAAAAGATCTTCTTACCACATTACCAAGGGACCCATGAATAGGTCATACATAAGATAGGTTCATTACATAACATAACTATCAGAAAATAGCAAACTTTGGATCACATGAAATATATTCTGAAGCTGATGAGAACTCCACAACCAAGACCAAATCTTGATTATCAATTTCAATGTCAATCGGAGAAACACAATTTGACATACCAAAACATGTGTCATGCTACGTGAATGTTTGGATAGCAAGGTTACCCGGAGTGAGATTTGAGCATAACAGCCAACATTAAAAGATTAGATTTCATTACATTGCATTAACTAAATTCAACAGATGTCCCAAAAAGAAGTATTGTCATATCTGGATCAAGGATAATATCCACACTGTGTAACATCATAGCATTCGATAGGATAGATCAAGTATGTACATATCTAGAGCACAACCTTTTGGATCCAAGGTTTTGATATCAATGACAACAATGCTAAATCATCTTCAACAACTTCTCAACAAATATATATGTACAGAAATTCATAAATGTATACATTTATCTATGTAATTATATGTATACACACATATACATATATATATGTATGTATATGTGTGTATATGTATAATTACACAGATATAATTACACAAAAAATCACTGATATACATTGCAAAACAAAAAAGGGCCCTAATTGTGTCACTATTAACATGCAATTATAACTATTTTATCATTCAAATCCACTCAAAATTCAATGGGTCTAATTCATGTTAGCACCTTATAAAATTATTTTGGCACCCATTAAAAACCACACCTACACATTAATCGCCAAACATTAGCATCGGACACCAAAACCATTACACCCCAATTAAACTTCATTTCGGGTTTGATTATTGCATATGACTAATGTTTTTTATTGGGTATCCCATTCTTTTCTATCATTTTATTGGGTTTACATATATATACGTACATATAGATGTATGTATATGTATACATGTATTTGTGTATACATATAATTGCACAGTGTATGTATACATATACATATATAGATGTATGTATATGTATTTGTATAGATAAATGTATACATGTATTTGTGTATACATATAATTGCACAGTTACATGTATATTTATATCTGTATATATATATATATATATATATAGAAATTTATAAATGTATACAATATATGTGTAATTATATGTATGCACACATATGTATCTATGAACATATAAGACTACAATGAAAACATATCAATATATATATATATATATATATATATGTATGTATACATATCAATATATATATATATATGTATGTATACATATCAATATATATGTACAGAAATTTATAAATGTATACATATATCTGTGTAATTATATGTATGCACACATATGTATCCGTGAACATATAAGACTATAATGAAAACATAAGATGTGAAGTAAAGAATATATGATACAAAGTATTGAGATTTCAATAGAGGTAAAACATTTAACAATAATTAATAACACATTTTACAGTAAATGAAAGAAGTCGTGTTGTATTCAACAACGATATGATAGAAATTTTAACAGAGGTAGATCGATTACAGACTTGGGTTTTAGAAATATGCACAAAAATGTAAGCAAGGGTTTCATGATAATAATTCCTTACAGGAATACAGAAGTGTGTTTTTAGATAGATTATGAATAAACTAAGAAAGCGTTTCATGAGATTAATTCCTTAAGCACACATATTTGGAAAAAACCAAGCAAAGGTTTTCACATATATGGCATTTAATAAATGAAGAGTAGGAAATATTCATTTAACTCCAAAAAAATCGTGGGAAAAAAACCACCACCATGACCTGACACAATCAGATAGCACATGGCAAAAAGGCATTGAAGAGGAATGATTTATTTCATAAACAAGCAATAATAATTTTTCAATCAGCGAATAAACCCTTCACGGGTCCTAAAAGATGCAAAATAAAATGATTAACAAGTACCATTGTTTTCATTTTGAAAGAATAGGCAAAGGATACACATATGTATCAATTTTTTGAATGAACAAGAAACAAAGAATATAAAGGAGCCTTTTATGAAATAAACGAAAAATATATGTATGGTGGCCTGTTGTATGTGCAATGGAAAGTAGAAAAATAGTAACACATTTTATAGTAAACAAATGTTAGTCTATTGTATTAGATAGCCAAATGATACGTATTTAAATAGAGGTAAAACAAAAATAGAGTTATATACATATATATGTGTGTGTATGTATATACGTATATATATACATGTTTATATGTATTTATATGCATGTATCTATATGTATGTATATGTATATATATATGTGTATATGTTTTTAAATACATAATACACACATGTACACATATAATAATATAAATATATACAAACATATATATACAAACATATATATACATGTATATATGCACAAATATATATATACATACACACATATATACATATGTAATGAAAATGTCAGCTGATGTGTACAGTTATATCGAATATAAAGGAGTCTAACAGATGATTAAACATGCTTATATTGATTTACTGAATGAACAAGAGACAAATAATATAAATGACAAATTTAAACCCTGAGAAATAAACGAACAAACAATATATATATGTGTGTGTGTGTGTGTATATATATCTTTGTGTGTGTGTGTGTACAGACACACTCATATATACACATATATACATATATAGTGAAAATGCAAGTTGATGTGTACACTTATTTTGAATATAAATGAGTCTAGCAGATGATTCAACACGCCTTTATCGATTTGCAAAAAGAACATGAGACACAGAATATAAAGGAGCCTTTTATGAAATAAATGACAAATATAAACCCTAAGAAATGATCAAAAATAGTAAATGAACACACAGATTATTGAGTTTGTAAATGGGGTTTGTAAGGAAAAACCCGTCACCAAAAAATACCTTTCATTTACTTATAAAGTAAAGTAAAAAGACACTACATAAATATAAATGTTAAATGCATAGTTCATGAAAATAACTATAAGTAGAATGTATAAAGTACCAACCTAAAACTTGGGCTATTGGAGGAATGTGCAGAGGATGCTTGTCGATGCTCTAAATTTTGTAGAGAATAATTTTGCACAAATAGCAATTGTGAACATTGTTGGCTACTTTCCCCCTCTTATTTAGGAATTTGAATCTGACAATTGAATGCATTCAATTTGGTTGTTGTGTTTCAAATTTGAATTTATTTGAGCACTTGAATTTGTAGCTACCAGTTATGTAGGTTTTTAAAGATGATATGAATGAATTTTGCATTATATTTGGATTTGATGTTTATTTGTGGAGCCTTACACCAGTATTTAATTGTGCAAGTACCTACAGGAAATGAAGTTAATACATGTATGTTCTAGGAAGTGTGTGGAAGACTATGCATTTCAAATCCCATAGAGTTGATAGGAGATTGTGATTATGTCATGTAAAGCACCATTAAGTGTGCATGAGTATTCATTAAAATAATATGTAATGAGGGTGGCACCTTTTGCAAGTGGGGGTATTTGTAACAATAAAGTTTTAAATTAATTGTAAATGAGACTTTTTTTGTGCAAGTTGACTTGAATTATAAATACAAATTCATGTTTAGTTGGCTATCTACATTGTTTAGTTACACATTGTGTTATGAGCAGCCATTGGTGTTTTTGCAATTTTTTATTTGATAAAATAAGTTTTTTAATGGATCAAAGTGAAAAAAAAAATTGGAAGGTGGAGTGAGCGGTAATTGAATGGGGGGTGGTAACTAGGACATCTTCCCTATCTACTTCCAATAGAAAGCAAGTTGCACAAAATAACTCACTTTTACATTAATATAAGTACATAAATGTTTACAATTACCACTCTATGCAAGTGGCTCAAAACTTAAAATACATTGTATTTACATGTAGATGTGCATAGTTAATGGTGCCTAATATGACATAATATAAAGCATTTATCAGCTTTATGGGCTATCAATTGCACTTTCTCCCACACTTCCTATCACATCTTCATGCATTAACTCCATCTACTACTGGTACCTGCACACACAGTTACTGGTTTAAGGCTCCCCAATAAACAAAAAAAATTAATTAATTCATATATAAAATTGAATTTATTCAAGCCATTGTAGAAATGACTTAAATCACATATAAAACTGAATTCATTCAAGCCATTGTAGAAATTAGACATAAATGGCAACTGCAATATGAAATGATCGATTATTTCCCACGAAAATTCAAATATGAAAATCAACCACCACAATTCAATGCATTCATTTTCCACATTTGAATTATTTAATAAGAGGGAATTTCTAGGGTTATTTTCATTACAAATTCTCCTTTGTTTTCACTAAATATCCTTTGCAAAATTTTGAGCTTACGAAGGAAACCTCTACACATTCCTCTTTAAAGGGTGCTTATTCAAGTTGGTAGGTCTAGATTAAGTAAATTCATCTTTTCATTTATCAATATATTATTTTATATTTATGTACTCAATGTCTACATTATTTTGAGGCATACAAAGTATACTATTTTCAGTTAGATATTCAAAATCAAAGGGTCCAAATTTAGAAACAACAATATCATCCATTTTTTAATCATATCACAGTTACATTTTTATCACCTACATCTTATCATTTATGTTAAGATTTCCAACTACATACATCAAATATATACATATATACCTATAAATGGGTATGTACATATATATAATTAATTTGATACTAATTAGTCTCATAATTAATCTGTAGTATTACTCAATTCATCTATATTTCAATCATATATATAAAAAAACATGTTATCCACTAGGTCATTGCCAAAATAAAGTCACAAAGACTTTACCTGCGGTTAAAGATTGATGTCTTTTGCCTAATGTTGAGAAGTCCTTGCATGCCTGCCAAAACAATTTGATGCAATCAAGAGTCCAACGTACATACATATAATCAAAAATGGGGTTGGGTTTCCTTTCCTTTCCTTTCCTTGGGGTAGGAGTGGTGGGGTTATTTTAAGCAATAATTATTATTTTAAGCAATATTATTTTAATATTTTAAGCAATATTATTTTAATATTTATTATTTTAAGCAATATTGACAAAAAAGGTCCCCATGATAAAAAGGTAAGGAGGTTGTGATTTGATGGCAGGAGATGGTGGGGTGTCCTTACCTTGGATGAGGAGGCAAAAGGTCCCCATGCTAAAATAAAAAGCTACCCTCCCTTAGCCAGAAAAAGCTACCCTCCCTTAGCCATATATTTGATCCCTCCCTTAGCTACCCTCCCTTAGCCATACGAGTCGATCCCGGTCGTACCCTCCCTTAGCAATAAAAAGCTACCCTCCCTTAGCCATATATCCAATCCCAAACTACGTACCCTCCCTTAGTTCATAATTCGCAAGCATGGGGTATATTATGAATGACTTCAAATGGCCCATTATCCATTCGAAGTGCGGTTATCAGGATCCCACTATTCTAGATCCCTCTCGTTGCCATACCCTGGGATTTGTTTAGCCCGCTATCGGCATGATACGATGGTCATGACCAGATAGAGGGGACCGGCTATTGGGACCTTATTTTCGGGGAGGTTGAGCTTGGAACCTTGCCTTGCCTTCCTTCCTTCCTTCCTTCCCTAGTTATCAAGGATGATTTTATAGAGAGCCAATTCCAGTCAAGTCATAAGGGTTGCTTAATCCCTTTTGTAAAAGGTCAAGTCATAGGGGTGTTGAAGCCCTTTTTAAAGGTGTGACGTACTAATTTTTGCACCTGTTGCCTTACACACTCATTGTTGATAAATATCTCAGTATTGCAGCTGCATGAGTGGATCGCATACAAGTATAGTCATTTAATTCCTGAGACGGCGACCAACCCAGGATCACCATGACTTGTTGCAATAGCAGGACCATGACTTGTTGTTGTTGGAATAGGTGGACCTTGCCTTGAAGCCATAATTCTTGCCTTGCCTTGCCTTGCCAAAGAGCCCTTGTGAGAGGATACCGACAGTGGCCTCCTAGGAAAAGACCAATAAACCCAGAGGATGCCGACAGTGTCCTCCACAGATTAACGAGTAGTCCTTGACTTGATGATGATGATGATGGTGACAGCAACGTCTCTCATGAGAGGATGCGGACAGTGTCCTCCATAAATTAACGAGTAGTCCTTGACTTGATGATGATGATGATGATGACAGCAGTGTCTCTCGTGAGAGGATGCCGACAGTGTCCTCCAGGGAATATGCTAGAAGACCAAGAGGATGCCGACAGTGTCCTCCACAAATTAACGAGGCCTAGAGTAAAGACTCCTAGGTGGAGAATCACTCTAGAGAGTAACACTAAATGAAGGGGCATTTTTTTATCTTTATTTTTTGGTTTACTAGGAAACCTTACACAATTTACAGATTGTGCAGGTAGCAATAGTAGATGGATTTGATGCATAAACAGTATAACCAGCATTAAATCTCATTGAAGCATAAACATGTTATTCAATCACATAATATATATATATATATATATATATAATTCGATATAGATATATATATATATATAAGATTATATATATTTATATATATATATATATATAATCTTATATAGATATATATCTATATAAGATTATATATATAGAAATATATATCTAAATAAATATATATGTATGTATGTATGTATATATGTATATACATATATTGATATATATACATATGTATATACTTTGGCTAGATCAAATAAGGCATTTGGATCCTTGGTGTTTTCTTGAAATCATTATTGTCAAATGTGTTGTTACTATTAAGGGATATCTTTTGATATCTGAATTGGATTGGGATCTTCCTATCAGACTCATAGTTTGGTTATTGTAAAGCAAGGAAGAGGCATTGTGCTAGCTAATGTTGTAAAAGTCGGTATAGAATAACTCTATACCATGCAAGATTTGGCTAAAGATTATAGCCACCCAAGATCTAGGCACTTCATGAAAGCATAAGGGAGATCAATATGCAATGCTCAAGATTGAAATGGAATTGATTATCTAAGAATTGTTCAATATACAATGTATGAGACCACCTAGTTATATAGCCAAGGTGAGACACAAGATTAAACAGGATTATGACAAGTTTCTTAATCATGTGTCATGTGAAAAATTATCACAACTACCTAGGACACATGTGTTACAAGTCAAAAGATAAGATAAGATCTAATAAAAACTAACACCTTCTAGAAAGATTCCTTCCTAGGACCTAAGTAAACTTAACATGTAAATAAGTCCCCTAAGTCCCCTAGTAATGTTTTAACTAGGTACAAGACTTTATTTACACCAACACCCCCCCTTAAGTGCAACTTAGGGAGTAGCTAATTATTACACAAATGACACAAAGATGGGTCTCAGCTATGAGGCCATGTTAGGTACCCATGTACAAATGCAAATGCAATCTCTCAAAAATAGAGAAAAGGAGAAAACCCAGTGGGACAAAACTCCTCCTCAAAATAGAGATGAAAAAACATAAAATTCTCCCAATGATGAATGAGAAGGATAAACCATGTGTGAGGAAAAAGTCCCCCCATAAGAGAGAAGAATAAGAGAAACCATACAACTCCTCCTCAATGTTGAGTCTCCTACAATGATGGTAGAAGCTCGACATTGAATGTTGAAGATGATCCAAAACGTTGAACAACGTTCCTCCCCTTAGGAAGAAAAAAAAACTAAGATAGTATGCAAGATGTGTGATATCTCTAAAGAATGCTCAAGTGTCTCCATGTTGATGTCGAAAGATGATGCACTCCAAATAGCCATTCTAAGCCACACTACTGAAGAAGACAATCCAAAATCTCCTAGAAAAGATTATAGTTCACACAATCCAAAGACAAGGATACCTCCTTTGAAGACAAAGAATCCTCCTCCAAATGTTATCCAAAAGAATCCACACTCATGTCAAACCACAAAGGATGATCATGTAGAGAATGAACAAGAGGGTCAAAGTGTTCCCTTGAAACAATTGAAGAAGGATCATCTCCATCAAAGATAAGATGAATGATATCAATGATACATCTCTCATATATGAAATGTGGGACTCACAAAACAAACCTGTTACACCCCATGTGTTATTACCTATTAACTATTACCTTATTTGGTAAATTGCTTAAGTAAATTTGTGAATGTGTTTTATATATATGAATTCTAAATGAAATATGATGAATGAATGTTTTATGATGATTTTGTATATGAAATATATGTGAAAGCATATGAATGTATTGGTTCGGCTAACTACTATTATGGTGAACTAAGTTGAATGCAGGAACAGGTTCAAACCTCTAGAAGAGAGGGGAAGTATCACTCAGAAGAAGAACTTGGTCTAGTAACCTTTAACTTAGTCTTACTGATCATTCACACACCCACGCCCTAGTTGGTCTTAGTTGAGTCAAGACAATCGGGTAGATGGTAAGTGATCTTCAATCTAGTTGTGTATGTTTATATTGATTTGAGATCTTGTTGTATGAATGTTTGAAATGAGGTACATGATGAAGTCTTGATGATAAGTGGAAATCCTTCATATATATGTATGTGTGTGTGTCTATGGTAAACTCATACATATATGAGTGAATATGCACATGAGTATACGTAGGTAGACGTACCTACGCATGCTCATAGATGAATTACCCATATGCATAAGAATGCTAATTGTACTAAGGTGACATATATATATATGTATGTATGTATGTATATATACATTCCATGTATATATATCGATCGATGAAATTGTGTGTATGAGTGTTTTTATAAAGATATTGAAATGGTATTACGTATATGTATATATGTGGTATATATATATGTGTGTGTGTGTGAGTGTTTATTAATTAAATGTATTTGATAAAATTTATGAAATGAATATATATTAATATATATATATTGATATATATGTATATATAGATATATTTTAATAGATATATATACATATACCTATATGATATATATAATATATATAACTAAAGGTTATTGAGATAATCTCTAAGTGCATAATATAGCGCTATTCTTAAGTCAAGTGCTAGATAGAATAAAGTGCATAAGTAAGGCATGGTGCAGCCTTTAAAGGAATAATAACTAGCGCATAAAGTTATGAGAGACCAAGTCAACCATTGTATGAGGCACATGTGAGTTTATACGTTGTGTAAACTTTTGAAGGAGAAGTGAATACTGTTTTAATAGCCATGTGAATCAATCAAACCCACGCTATAATCTTGGGTGCCAACATATGAATGTGGCACCATTTTTTAAGTGTTTGATATGCTTCAGAGGTCTGCAAAATGTACATATAAGTCTATAAATAGCATTGAGACTCAACCAAGAGCAAACTTGGCAGAATTATGTGAAGGAATTCAAATTGGGAAACTTGTTTTGAGCTTGTTGTCCCTTATAACAAGTCAACTCAGCTATTTAAATGGTGAGGACTGTTATGTGTTGTAAACTTGTGAGTTATCTTGGTAAGTCATTGCATGAGGATAGAAAGGTGGTAGAAATATTAACTTGTTTGTAGCCTTTGGTTGATCATGCAAATTAGTATAAATAGAGGTGCTCATTCTACCAATTGTATAATTTATCAATTTGATTTCCTTGTGTTATTATGTTGCAATTTTTGTGCAAAGAGAGTTGAGAGGCTGTGAGATTGAGAGTTGTTTTGTTGTTTTACATTGGTTTTGTTGAGAGATTTAGAGATAAGCTAGTAGAGGAATTCGGGTTGCTCGTAGTGTAAGTTGCAAGAAAACTTGAGCCATTAAGCTAAGAGGGAATATTATTCAATTGGCGCTTTAAACAAGCATGTTTATTTCTACTCCTTTGTTATTATGTGAGAAAGATTGTTTACTATATTTCCATGTTGAAAAGATTGTCTTTATGTGTGTTTTGATGCTTTCAATTCTTTTGAAATTTCTTGATTGTTTCTTGTATTGGGAACCCTTTCTTTTGGGTTTATATGTATATAGTTATTTATACTATAATGGGTTTTATATGATTATAAATACTATTTGTACTATACGTAGATTGTTGGTACTATACGAAGTATAACAATACTCTAGGTGTGTAGCATAAGATAGAGTTGTTTTGAGATACTTGATTGCTAAGTCGGTTAATATGAGTCAATGGGAAGGTTATTCTTGGGATTAGGATAATCCACAGGAACCTAGAATAGATTAGAATAGAATAGAATAGAATAGAATAGAATACTAATGGTCAATACAAATCGAGCAATTATAGTGGTGAATATAGATGACCCTCACTTGAAGTACTAGGTATTGAATCTTTGGACAAAGTAGTGTAGGTAGCCACTACCTACACTATCAATTCATTGTGATCCAAGTACATACTAGGCTGGGAATATCTTAGAAATAGAGGTTGACTTTATGGTAAGCTCTAGATATGTAGGACACATCATTATGCTTAGGAAAGGCTATTTGAAGGATGAGGTGACCAAACCAATATCTTCATTGAATGGAGGGACATCTTACCAAGTTTTGTAGATGTGAGGGGGACCACAGTTAATCCATGGTTGGCAAAAAAGTGCTTGAGTGATGTTTTTCCTCATGCAGTTGGTGACCAAGACTTGGGAAGAGGACATTATGGACCATTTGTATTTCTAGTTCATGTGAGCTTGTTGGAGCTATGTATGTATTCATGTGTCCATCTATATGGAAATTGTAAATGTGAAATGTTATCTTGAATATATTTATATAAAGTGAAATCATGTTTATATTATTGAAAAGATTCTTTGTATATGCAATAAAAAAGTTTGGAAAGGATAGTTTTCAAATGGTGCATTATTATAGAAAAGAAAAGAAAATTTTAGTGCTCTTGTTGATAGATGCATAAACTATTCACTTATGGGTAAAACATAGAAAAATTATTGAGTAGAACAATGGGCATGTTACAAAACTAGCAATGTCTATTGAGTAATCATCCCATGTAGCCATCTTTGGAAGACAATGAATTTCCTATTGCACTAAATCACAAGGAACCACAATTGTGGCAACACAAGCATCCTCAGGTATAACAGTAGCTGAAGGAGATGGAATATTCGCACATGTCACTAGATCCTCATAAACAATACCAAGATTCAAATGACCATATTGAATCTCCTCAAAAGTGTCCACACAAGATGCCTCAATGTGAATATCTTCCAAATCATTAGTAGGCTCAAAAAATGTGAGAAGGTGTAGACTCAAGGTTCATGATCAACCTCCCCAACTGCAACTATATCTCTACTATGCAAATCTCAGATTATGACATAATCTAGTGTGAACTCAACACTCTTGCCTGCTCCACCATGTGTGATCTAATAAATAGAAAGGATATTTGTTGAAAATGAAGGCACACAAAGAATATCATTAAATGCTTTGTCATCCATTTCAATGGATCCCTTCCCACAAACATGCATATATGTGGTGTTCGCCATTAGGATGGGTGGTGATGAACAAGTTTCAAATGAAGAGAACATACTTTTTGATGAATCCATGTGATGTGAGGCTCCTGAATCAAGTATCCATCTCTCTAACTTAGAATTTGCAACTACAACAAGTGCTCACCCCTTATTTTTATCAAAATTTGATGAAGAAGAAGAATATGAACCCTTTGATGATGAAGACTCATTGATTTCATGCTTTTTAAGAAGATGCTTCAACTCATCAATCTATTTTGAATAACATTAGTGTTCATCATGCCCTAATTTCTTGCAATATGCACATGTAGGCTTCTCCTTCTTAGATGATTCCCCTTTAGAGGGAGAGAATTTTGATTCCTTATGTCTTGTTCTTTTTCTGATTTTTCTTCTTATCAATACACACTGATTCTTTATGTACCTTAGACTCACTAGCCAACAATGCTTGTGACTTGGAAGACTTGATTAGACCCATGTTCATTAACTTAACTTCCTCTTGGATTGGGAGATTTAAAAAGCCATCAAATTTAGGATCAACATATGATTCTCCCATAGAAATTCGATAGGTATGAAAGCCAAAAAAAAACACTGAATACTCAATACCAAGCTTGTATAACACATTTAGAATCAATTACAAGTCCTCTTTATCAATGTTGCAATCTTTCAAATATGTTCTTAATTGCTTAACTTTGGAGATGTAGTCTTGGATGTGATCAAAACATTTAGGATCAAGATTCATCAAATCATTATCAATTTTATATCCCCTAATCTTATTTGTTTTACCATATAATTTTTCAAAATCCTCCAAGCCTCTTTAGGTGTTTTGCATGATTCAACATGAAATTGTTGTTGCAAGTATTAAGGTGTTGGCATTGATGTCAACAGGCTTGTGTTGTCATTGGTGATAGTTGTACAGTGGTTGAGAGAGACTATTGTTTTTATTAGTTGCATTATGTTGTCATCAATTAAGTTTTTGATGCTAACCTCTAGTGTTTCTTTGATAAGCTTTTGGTTATGGTTGTGGTATTGATAAAGATGTCAAGGATATTGAGAAAATTGATAAAATGAGGAAACAATGTCTTGTAGAGGTGTTCTAGTTTTACTTTGCATTTCTTCTAGGTTGAAGATCTACTTGTTTGGTTTGGATATGTTGGTTAGAGGTGTTCATAGTTTCTATATCCATAATTTGGGCTTCTAGATCGATGTGCAAAAGAAGTTATTTTCACCAGTGTGTCAATTGGTTTTGCAGCATTGCTTACAGAAGTGTTTGGGAGAAATGTTATTGCTCCTTGTTTCTTTGCATTTGTTCTTCAAGTCTTGCAATTCTAAAGGTATGTTGATGGTGTTGATCTCTTGTCTACGTCAAGAGGATTCGTGGTTTGATGCTCTAGAAGCTATATTTTAGAGTTGTAGTGTTTGGAAAAGTAGTCTGAGTGTACAAGTTATGTACAATCTAAATATGTGAGTTTTTGTGAAGGAATCTAATGGATTTTATGATTTCAAAGGAATATTCTAGATTGTGATAAAGCATGGTATGTGGTATGCAAGTCATCCTTCAATTTGAGGAAGTGTGTACTTCAAAGTTTAATGGTGTTTACACGGGTAATGATTGACTTGGTGTTTACACTACATTCAAAGATGTTCAAGTATTAATGAAGGCGTAGTGTGGCATGTGAGTGTTTATTTGGGTCCCAATTAAGTTTTGTATTGGTCCACTTTCATTCCTATCCACCGTGGGAATGTTTAGTACCGACCTATTTTGAATTTGTAAAGTGTAAGGTGAGTGTAGCTGACTTGAAGATGTTTTTCAAGTTGTGGATGGTATAAATTCAAGGTGAATTGATGAGAGACAGAGTGTGGAATAGAATTATGTGTTGCGAATCTACAAAATTAAGTACAGAACTTTGAATTGCAATGTGAGCTATAATGCAAAATTGTTGAATGCAGTGAGTTGAGGTATCTTGATCACTTGAAGAATATGAGTGTTATTGGATCTATTGTGGTGGATTCTCTATTGCATTGATATTGTGTTCTCTATGTAACATTCTATCTTCTTTCTTCTTTCTATTTTGGAAGTGAGCCTAGGTTGTGATCCTTTCTAGACAGTGTGTCCTATTTTGGTAGTGAGCCTCTTTGTATCAGTTTTGCAATTACTTATATTGTGAGTTGATCCTCACTGTGGTTTTTCCCTTCTAAGGTTTTCCACGTAAATCTAGTGTTCTCTTGTGTATGGTGTTGTTGTTTCAATTTATGTTATCTTCTTTTCATGTTCAAACATTATAACAAATTAAGGGTTTAATGAATGCTTGTGGATTTGATTACTATTGAGGATTTTTGATGTTTTAATTTGGTATAAGTGATTCACCCCCCACTCTGAGTTGTCTTGTTCATTCAAAAATTGTAAATCAAATGAGACTAATGAACATATGCATCCAAGTGTTTTCTCACGATCAAGATCCCATTTTTCCAATTCTTTAGCATTATTGGGTTAAGGAATGGTTTCCTTTAGATAGCCTATTAGACATTTCATCATGAGATAATTCCATATTTATTTTCTCCATGTAGCATAATTATGTGGAGTTAGGAGTTTAATTTGAGATTTTCCCATTGCAAGAACACAAATTAAGAAAAAGAATGCAATCAACCACTACAATATTACCCCCCCACCCAAATTACTCAATCAAGAAACCCCCCAAGCAAATATGATTTGTAGAACTTTATACTTAGTATGATTACATGTGCCACTTGACAACAACAGCAAAGTGAACTTGATCTTAGTGCTTATAGATTTCCAAATTAGGCCACAAGCTCAAAGTAAGAAATTTACAAAGAATGGGATCAATATGATCACACCACTAGAAAGTACACAAAATTATGCACTTTTAGAAAAAAATTCACTCAAAAATGTTACTATAGGAGTGAGAATGGAGCCTTCAAAGTTTTGAAAATGAGAACTTCTCAACAACACTTGTGAGAATTTGTGATTTTTAAAAAAAAACCATGCACAAATTCACATGGTTTTGTGGCACATGGTTTTATCTTACCACTTGGTTGTATTTTTGTGACCTTGTATCTATAAAATCAAGCACATGTTTAGTGGTTAAGGTTGGTTGAGGGAGTTGGTTGTCATTATTGAGTCTTTCTAAGGAGTGCACATGTGAAGCACGGCATGGGATATGTGGATTCATGCTTAGACATATAAGGATGCATTGAGAGGCTTGATGCTTCAGAGGTATTCATTGTAACTCTTTTATGCTTTATTTTTGAATAATAGATGAGTATGGATGCTTTTAGAGGTTAGGTTTTTCCCCCTTGATGGTTTTTATAGGGTATATCTTGTGTTGTCTTATGACTTGTCTATTTGATCTATGCATTATGGTTAATTGTATGCATGTTTATCTCTCATGGGGTTATGTAGGAAATGGATTAAGTTTGTGGGTTGAATGCTAATGTGTGGGAGACATGGGATAATAATTTAATATTGAAAAAATATTTAAAATATGAAAACTTAGTAGCCAATATTAAATAAGGGGTTAGTGGTTTTGTGTTCACATGGTTTTGTAGCACATGGTTTTATCTTATCACTTGGTTGTGTATAATAGGTTAAAATCATAAGAAAAGGCATTAATCAATTGTACCAACCACCAAATACATAAAACTCAAACCCTAAAGACCCTAATCCAACAATGAAGCACAAATGAATATAGAAACATAAACAATAATAAAGCAATATTACCAATAATTTATATGCCATGGTTGAATCACCTTCATTGCTCTTCTCCATTTTGTTTATATGCTTGCTTTCCCTTAGATTTTGAGTATGTAACAATAAGCCTAGTGATAGTGATAGCAAAATATCAAAGATAATAGTAGTGGTTGTTAGAATAGTTAGTCTTGAAATGAAAGGGATGGGTCTCTTTTATAGAAACCCAAATTTGAATGAAGGGCCAAGATTAAATGATGAAAATCAATGGATGAGATTGCTTAGAGAAGCAAGGAAATGGGGTTAGGGAAAAATTAGGGTTTAGTTAAGGATGGACAGTAGAGATTAAAAGCTAATAAAACCTTATCAAGGGTGGAAAATAATTGAGATGTGAAGAGATAAGAATGGCACAGATAAAGAGGTTGGCGCAGAAAAAGAGGTTACTAGAGTAAATTAAATAATTATAAAATTATTTAATCTAGGAGGGAAAGTGAATAATTAAATAAAAATGATTATTTAATTATAGAAGAAAGGGAAAAGGTTGAATTTTAATTAAAATAACAATTTAATTAAAAGTGGAGGAAAAGGAAAAGGAAAAAGTATTAAATAATTAAAATAATTATTTAATAGTGGAGAGAAAGGTGAAAAATAATTAAATAAATAGAATTTATTAATTATGAAAGAAAAAGCTAATGAATAATTAAATAATTATTAATATTATTTAATTATAGTAGAAAAGTGAAAATGAATAATTAAGTAAATAAGATTTATTTAATTATAGAGAGAAAGGAATATTAGTAATATAATTAAATAAATATAATTTATTTAATTAATCAAAAGGAAGAATAAAAGGGAAAAGTGAATTAATTAAATAATTAAAATTATTTAATTAATAGAAGAAATATGACTTTAAACCATAATCAAATAATTGAAATTATTTAATTATGTAGGGGAAGAATGGAAATTGATGGTGAAAAATAAATTTCATAGGCTTAGGACATTTTTCAGTGTCTACATTTTACCCCTCTTTGATACAATGTAGTTTATCACGTTGTGTCAAAGAAATTTAGTTCAAAAATATGCCCTAGTATATCATGGTGAAGGTGGGATAGACCTATTCCCCCTCGGAATTTTTTTGCAAATTTTGAAAGAGTTTCAAAAAAAATTGAAAAATTATTCCAATAAGCAAATCTAATAGTGGATGAATGCAAGGATTGACGAAGAGAAAGGTTAGCGAGAGGAAAATGTTAGTGCAGAAAGAAGATGAATGGAGAGGGATTGACATTTTGCTTTATAGATATTAGGCTTGCATGATTATCATCATTAGGCGTTAAAAATATGGAAAATGGACAATAAACACCATTATATGACATAACCAAGGTGTGCAATGTTATCCCTTTGCAAAAATAGACAAGGAATGACATGACTCATACTAGGAGCCAAGTTGCCCTAGTCTTTTTGTCAAAACAAATCACAAACAACAATCAAAAGAAAAGCAAGTCATGAGACATCATCACTCCTTTGAATCCTTCTTGGGTCATCCTTGAGGTGGATAGTAACATGACCAATGATAAATCATCAAAAAGATAAGACAAACTAGACCAACAAATTCAACAACCATTTAGATCATTTGCTAGTGATTGTTTGTTGATAGGATTGATGAGAGTGATTGATTGATAACACCTAGTTTCTGGAAAGGAAACATGTTATATAAGATGTCAAGTCTGGTTTTAACCATGCAACCACCTATATAAGGAAAATGATAAGGTTGATGAATGACGATGTCCGGTTTTAGGAAGGACACATCTTGTATAAGACAAATGATAGGATTGGGTTTGGTTTCAAGGAATGAGGCAAATTGCATAAGATGTCGAGTCTAGTTTTGACAATGCCACATGTTGTACAAGACCATTGACTGATTGGTTTGACATTGATTTGATGGTTGATTGATTAGGAAATTGACCGGTTTGGTTTGAAGACTAGTTGGATAGGTAGTTTGTTGATTCGTGATTTGGTTGAGACTCTAATATCTATTTGTTTCTAATCAAAATGTCTAATTTATTATGTTATGGATAGTGACTAATTTGACAAACCCTAAGGGACCAACCTAATTCCTTCGAGGGCTCATCGAAGATGGCCTTGCATACGTAACATGTGCAGAGACATCGTAGTTCAACCAACTATAACCATGGATAGTTTTATTATGGACTGAATCATGATTGGCTTGTCCCAAAAAACCCTAAAGGACTTCAACCTAATGCCTCAAGGGCTCATCAAAGATGGCCTTGCCTACATGAAATCATAGAGGAAATATAGTTCGATTGGACTTGGATTGACAGAACTTGACACTGTTGTTGAGATTTTAAAAGTTATTTGGATGTTTTTAGATTTTTGGAATATTTTGATTTTTTTTTGGATTTTGAAATTTTTTGATTTTTTTGGATTTTAGATTTTTCTGATTTTTTTGGATTTTTGATATAGTAACCTCCAATTTACCAAGTATAGGATCCATTGAAGACATGAGTCAATTATTTTCCCTCAGTTAGGTATAGGACCAATTTATTAGGGATGGAATTGGATAAGCCTTATTGTGGATGGATATGGAATGCAAAAGACATGAAATTTCAACTATGAGAAGGATGACAAAGCTTTATTATGGGTTGGTGTAGGAATGGGATTTTTTTATGGATGATACAGTATAATGACCATTAAAAATGCACGTAAAAAGTGCCCACAATCAAGCTAACAGGCATGTACAAACATCCAAGGACAAATATAGTCTTACCCCTAGTCAAGTTGAAAACCAATTGATAGGTGATGATGATGATGATGACTATGTTGTTTGATATGGGAAGGAAACATCCTGAAACAACGTGAGGATTAGGAAAGACATTTCCCTATGATGATAATGTGACTAAAGGATCAAGGTTTGCAACAAGGCTAGAAACAAAGCCAAGGAATTTTTTGGATGATGCGCTAGGTTGCAAGATTGGATTGCATGGATTAGGCTTGATTTCATTTGGATGGATTGGAAGGATAAAAGAAAATGGATTGGAGTGTAAGGAAGCTAAGGTAGTGGAACAACTTCTTACACTCATCTTGAGAGGAGAATAATGAAAAACTTTACAGATATTTGATAGTTACATAAACTTAAAAAGAAATAAACATAAATACCATGCATACCATGACACACTGATTTATGTGGGGAAAACTCTTTCAAGAGAAAAACCCCACACTCCAAAAATTTCCCAATATATTATTCAGAAATTACAAATATTAAAATATACTTGTAGAGCAAGCTTCTCACAAGAGTATCATCATCAAAGATCAAGAGACAACATGACTACTATCAGACCCTCAGAAATCATCACACTACCATAGTCGTAATACAACATCCTCATAAAATAGGGTTACATTCTAGGGCAAGACAAGCCAACAAAATATCTACCATTAGATCTAAAATC
The DNA here is from genome assembly GCA_007258455.2 of Sequoia sempervirens. Taxonomy (NCBI): domain Eukaryota; kingdom Viridiplantae; phylum Streptophyta; class Pinopsida; order Cupressales; family Cupressaceae; genus Sequoia; species Sequoia sempervirens. The sequence goes on from VDFB02374176.1 coordinate 88,685, forward strand.
TAATAATGAACAATCCAAATTTAAAATATATCATTATTTAATATATGTCGATCATTTTAGGAGTTTCCTAAAAAAGTTAACACACTCACATTTTTCTCTTTGCTACCATTGTATACACCTATCTGTGTTGAGACACATTTTCCCAAAAATTCTCCCACTTGTCAAACACCTTGCAAGAGCAATGTGAGGGTCTAAACATCATCTCTTTAATTGCTAGGGGTTGAAAGGCCCATAATCTCTAAACACCGTCTGAACTTCTCTGTGCTCATAGGCTTAGTTAAAGAATCAGCAACATTCATCAAAGTCTCTACCTTAACTAGCTTCACCCTTCCATCTTCGACCATATCTCTAACAAAATGATAGTGTACATCAATGTGCTTGGTCCTGGCATGAAATGTTGGATTCTTGGCTAGACATATCGCACTCTGACTATCACAATAAATTGTCACTACACCTTGTTTTATTCCAATATATTAACACAATCTCTTAATCCAAATGGCTTTTTTACAATCATGAGTAGTTGTCATATACTTTACTTCAGTAGTGGACAAAGCAACCACAACCTATTGCTTACTCATCCAACTAATTGAACCACCAAATAAAGTAAACACATAAGCATTGGCAGATTTTTTGCTATTAACATCACCTGCCCAATCTAAATCCACATAACCATGAATATCAAGGGAAATCTTGTATTCATTCATATTACTATGATAACATAAGGAATAATCTGAAGTACCCCACAAATATTTGAAGACTCTTTTAATTGCATCCCAATGAACTCTACGAGGATTATACATATATCTAGAAAGAACTCCCACTGCTTGGGCAATGTCTAGTCTAGAATAAACCATAGCATACATCAAACTTCCAACTGCACTCTGGTAAGGCACTCTGCTTATGTCTTCCATCTTTGATGGAGATGTTGGACAATCTAACATAGATAACTTTGTTCCAATTTAAATAGGAACACACAAGGGTCTACAATCTTGCATATGAAACCTCTATAAAATTGAGTTGACATAATTTGGCCAAGCCATAGCTTTTTGTTCACTCTATCTCTTTTAATTTCAATCCCAAGTATGTGTTTAGTTGCACCAAGATATTTTATTTCAAATTTAGCAACAAGTTGAGATTTTAGTTTTGAAATCACACCTTTACCTTTACCAATAAATAACATAGCATTAACATATAATGCAATAAATAGGAAACGATCACCATCAGCTTTATAATAAACATAATGATCTGATTTAGAATGCTCAAATCCCAAATTCAACACATATATATCAAATTTTTGGTACCACATCCTAGGACTTTGTTTTAAGCCATAAAAATATTTTTTCAATTTGCAAACCAACTTACTTTTACCTTTTACCACGTAGTGCTCTGGTTGTGTCATATAAATATCCTCCTCCAAATCACCATGAAGGAAAGTAGTTTTCACATCCATTTGCTCAACCTCTAAATCATAAGTAGCAGCAATAAAAAGCAAAAATCTAATGGATGTTATTTTTACTATAGGAGAAAATATCTCACCATAATCAACACCCTCAACTTGAGAGTACCTTTCGCAACCAACCTTGCTTTGTACTTCTCAATACCTCCATCTAAACCAATCTTTTTATTAAACACCTATTTACAACCAATAGGTTTTCGTCCTTCAGGAAATGGTACAAGATCCCATGTATCATTCTTTTTCAAAGATGTCATTTCTTCATCCATAGAAATCTTCCAAGATTCTACATCATTCATACCTAGTGCCTCTTCTACAATTTTGGGTTTATCCATGTTAGTATTCAAAGCAAAAATACATCTCCAATCATTAGGTGAATACCTTTCAAGTGGTTTTTTATGCCTTGTAGACATACGAACAAGATGAGTTGGAGTTTCTTCCTCCTCTTCTAAAGATCCACAGCTAGATGAGCTATCCTCAACTTCTTATCTATCCTTGGTCCTTGATTCAACTTTCTTAGGTGTAGAAGGAAATTGAATCACATCTTCCTGTTTACTTTGTTTTGGCTGCAATGTAACAGAAGAAGGCTTAGTTTCTCTAAAAATAACACTTCCACTATGTATTACCTTTTGTGCAACAGGATACCAAATCTTGTATGCTTTCACACCATAACTATATCTGATGAAGATACATTTCACAACGTTGTTCTCCAACTTTGTTCACTTCTCCTTTGGCACATGTGCATATGCCTCACAACAAAAAACTCTAAGATGTCTTAATGAGGGCTTGCAACCTGACCATGCCTCTATAGGTGTCTTAACAACAAGAGCTGATGTAGGAGGCGTATTAATCAGGTAACAGGAAATGACAACAGCTTCATCCAAAAAACCTTTGTTCTAGACCAGCACCACTCAACATACTCCTAGCCTTCTCCATCAATGTCTTGTTAATTCTTTCTACAACTCTATTCTATTGTGGAGAATACGGAGTTGTCTTCTATCTACAAATACTACAATGTTTACATAATCTATCAAAATCATTAGAGAAAAATTCACTGCCATTATCAGTCCTCAAACATTTTATTTTCTTTCCAGTCTGCAACTCAACCATTGCTTTAAATTCTTTAAATTGATTGAAAACTTCATATTTACTCTTTACAAAATATACACATGTCCTACTATAATCATCAATAAATGAAACATAATATGTAGATTTATCAATTGAAGGAACATATATAGGACCAAACACATCAAAATGAATAAGATCTAATACACCACAAGATTTATGAGAACTCGATTAAAACTGAACACAGTTTAGTTTTCCATAAATTCAATACTCGTAGAAATTAAATTCAAGATTACAATCAGACAAACCTTCAATGAGGTTTTTATTTTTCAAGGTCCTTAGACCCTTTTCTCCAATGTGGCCAAGTCTTTGGTGCCATAACCTAGTTTTCTTTGCAGGTAACTTTGACTCAGAAGAAAGGGCACCCTTGGGTACCCAAAATCCATGACCATCTGCTAAAAGTGAAACCCTCACTTCTTCCATAGACTTGATTTTCACAGAAGTATATTGCACTCAGCAGTGCATGCATCAAGCTTATATAATGTGCCATATCTAACACCTGTAGCAATCACCATAGCAACTCTAACCATCTTGCATCCTGCATCAAAAAATACTACCTGCACACCTGCATCTATTAGTTTTCTCACAGATAACAAATTTCATGCTAATCCACCATTATGCAACACACCATTAATCCATTTTATTCTACCATCAAGAAACCTAATTTTAACCATACTAGGACCAACAATGTCTAAATGAGAATCATCACCCAATTACACCTTACCACCATCAAATTCTTCATATTTAGAAAACCAATCTCTGTTAAAGGGTCATATGAAAAGATGCACTTGATTCAATTAACCATGCATCATTACTTACACAAGTTGCCAAAGCTACAATGAATGTGTCACCATCTTCCTTCTCAGACTTAGAATCAAAATCAAATCTCTTCTTCTTCTTCTTATTTTCTTCTTTGCATTCCTTATGAACATGTCCAGGCTTACCGCAATTCCAACAAATAACTTTGGACTTTCCTAGAGATTTCAATCTCCCCTTGGACTTGGATTTGTCGTGCTTCTCATTCTTCTTTCCTTTTTCCTTAGGTGTTCCACAAACATTTAGGGCCTCCTTAGTAGTGATGGATACCTTCCTCCTCAACTCTTTAGAAAGAAAAGAATCCACCACATCTTTAGTCTTCAATATAACAAAAGTACTCCCAATAGCCATAACAAGAGAATCCCATGAATCAGGCAAAGAACAAATAAAGATCTAACATTTCTCCTCCTCATCCATTTTGGCACCAACTAATACCAATTGAGCCACCAACATATTGAATGCTTTTAGGTGGTCTACGATTCATCCACCCTCTTCCATTCTCAAGGAATGCAACTTCTTCCTTAAGAAAATATTGTTCACTAAATATTTGGTTTGATACATCTCACCAAGCTTCTTCCATAGTTTATGTGCAGAGGTCTCTCCATGGACATTAATTAAAATAGAGTCTACCAAGAACAATCTGATTAGACCCTTGGCATTACAGTCCATAACATCATATTGAGCAGCTTGAGTAGGATCTGCAGGCCATGAAACATTCTCATCAACAACATCCTATAGATCTCAATCTATCAACAGATCCTCCATCTTTAGCTTCCACATCTCAAAATTATTTCCAAAAAAATTCCACCTCTATTCTCCCTAATGAACTTGCCATCTGAAAATTCATGCAACAAGATCACAAAGTGTCTTCTACACAAGCTCCCACTCAAATCTAGATTAGTTCAAAAATCCCAACAACCCACAACTGAAACCAAGAGTGATCAAGCTATGATACCACTTGTAAGGAAGCTAAGGTAGTGAAACAACTTCCTACACTAATCTTGAGGGAGAATAATGAAAAAATTTATAGATCTTTGACAGTTACAGAAACTTAAACATAAATAAACATAAATATTATTGGCATTTCAATTCGCACCTCTGTTATGCGAATTAGAAACAAGCAGTTATGCATAGATAAACTACTCATTGAATTAGGAGGGGAAGCTCCCTCTTTGTTGGTGTTGCTTAAAGAAAGTAAACTAAACTAATTTTTCCAATCTTTTTGTTCAGCTAAGAGCACAAGGTTATTAAACTCTAGCACCGTAGTTGAGATTTTCTCTTTTTGAATTTCAACTATGACTAAGCCTACTCTAATGACGCTTTTAACAACTCGAGTAAATTCAAAGCTTGAGAGATAAAAGTAGACAAGGAATTGATTCTTTGACACAAAACTCATATAAACTCACTCCCAACACACACCTTAATACTCATTGTACTTTAGATGCAAGCTGAAATAAAGATTATATAAGTGAAACACATAAAATGGAAACTTGAGACAGTAGATCAAAGTAGCAAAGCAGGCATAAGATTTTCTTTTCTTAAATTTCAAATAACAAAGATTACACTTATGGGATAGCAGGATTGTAGCAATAATAGGCTTACAGTTTAGTGATCAACCGGAATACATTGACACAAGTAACACATGAACTGAACAATATCTTGCAGCAAAGGCAGGCATACAAGTTTGCTCTTACACTAATTGAACTGACACTGAATAACAACTTGCAAGAAAAAGTAGGCTCAGCAATTTGCTATCACAATAATCGTTAAAGAAAAATGGGTAAGGTTTCCCTTATTTATACACAAGCAGAGGAGTAGGGAACCCTAAAATCTCCTTGCTTTTACAAAAAGACTTGCCAAAATGCAAGCTTTATTTCTAAAACTAAAACAAGATAACCATCTAACAACCTATGAAAGCAAAAAAAACAAGGAAAGTGCCAACTATTACAACTTGATTATATCTCTTTCACAAATAGTGGATAAGAATGAGACAAGAATAGAAAGAAAGCTCGAAGATAGAGTTGAGTTAACTGTTGCTTTTGAGTTCTATTCTTGGAAAATATCGCTGCCCCAAAGAGGTGACTCATTTAGGAAACTCAATCTGCCAAAAAGATGATTTGTTCTTGATTTCAAGTGGAGAGTGTTGCATGCTGAAAATCTTGATTTTTTACTGTAAACTCAACTAGGTTTTGAAAAATTTTACACAAACTGTTCAAGATAGAATGTCAATTTTCCTTGAAAAATAAATTTCTTTGAAAAAAGTTGGGACCTGGGTTTTGTAGAGAATCTCATTCTGGAGAAACCCAGTTGATCAAATTTTGAAAAAGCTAAGGATTTCCCAAAAAAGCATGGAAAAAGCAAATTCTTGAAAACTTAAAATTTTCCAAAGTTGAAGAGAATCAAAAATAAAGTGGACCTAGATGAATGAATTTTGAAAAAGATGACCCCCTTCTTCTAAAAAGTGACACCTTGGAAAAATAAAGCATGAAAAAGCGAGCCTTTGTGCATACTAATCATGAAACTATGAAGAACTTTGAAAAAGCACCACATTTTGGCCTTCAAATCTTAATGAGAAGAAAAAGATATGTTTCTTCTTCTAGATGCCAACCTACAAAAATTGAATAATGAAATCCAAAGCCTTCTTTTATAGTTTTGAGGATAAAAAATGCTTTATTCTCTAGCTTTAAATCTTTTGAAGCCAATCTTAAGCAAGTTCATTGAATGTGGACACTGTTTGGATGATGCATGATGAAAACTGGAAAAATTTCTAAGACATTAAGCCTTGGGCACCCTCCCTAACCTGGAGCACTTTTCCTTAGCATACTTAGCCATTTTTCTTGAAATTTCAACTTTTGCTTGATAATTGCCCTCGGTTTGATCTTCATTCTAGCCACCAAATTGATCTCGTGAACTGACTGATGATCTCATTGCAGAGCCTGACTAAATCGAAGAAGATTGTTTTGGAGGCAATGTTTGCTAAAAACGTGATTTGGACTCCCAAACTCATGGGCACCCCTGGTGTTAGCCATTTTTTTGTTCTTCAATTTTTGTGTTTTCTCACCTTCAGATGGATTCTCTATTGATTTTGTGTTTTTGGATGCTTGAATGGCCCAATGAACTGGTTGTTAGATTTATTGGATAACCTGATGAATTCTAAGGGTCTTCTAGATGTTGCATCTCCTGAAAAGTTGATTTGGGGGGTCAAAAGCTTAGGTGCCCTTGGCTAGCTAGGGGGGCCAACTCCTCCAGAGTTATATTTTTTTTTATTATGTTTTCAACTTTCTTTTGAATTTCTCAATTTTTTCCCATGTTTTCACCTTCATTCAATCTGCGACTTATGTTGCTTGTCAAATCTGATGAGTTCACTGTTGAATCCATTGAAGATCTGGATTGAATCTAAAGAAAATTTGTTGGAGACTACAAACCATAATTTCAACTTTTAGGCTCTCAAATCCTTGGGCGCCCCTAGCTACCTAGGGTGCCCATCACTCCCAAACTTGGTCATTTTCACGAGATTTTCATTTTCTAAACTCTGACCCTCCAAGTTTTGCCCTTTGTTTGATCTAAAGTTGTTGGTGACTGTTGAATTTGACAATCAGGCTGAGATATACACTGGATAGCTAGCAAAATTTTGAAGTATCTGAGCATATTTGCAAACCCTAACTGTTGAGTTTGAGCCTCCAAGACTCTAGGCACCCTTGACTACCTGGGGTTCCCATCCTTTCCAGACTTGAATATTTTTTAGAATTTTCATGATTTGCATTTTTCCCTTTGATGAAACTTCTTTGTTTGATCTGAGATTCTGGCTGATTGGTTGATCTGATGGACCTATTACTAGATTCATTATAGAGCCAAAATAATAGTGAACAAAACATCTTGGAGGTAGAAACCCTAATTCCATCTTCTAAGGTCTTGAAATGATGGGTGTCCTTGGCTAGCAAGGGCACCTTTATTCTCTAGTGTTATAATTTTTTCATTTTTCCAACTTTTGCTTCATCCTTCTCTTTCCACTTCATGGTCAATAGTTGAAGACTAAAATATGACTAAGGCACATAATCCCAAGCACCTTGATTGGCCAGGGGCACCTGAACTCTCCAGACTTAGTCAAAATTTTGCAATTTTCAAGATTTTCCAGCTTCCCCTCCTTCATCCTTTGTTCTTCAAACATCTTTCACAATTTCCTGATTCGTGCTACTCTTGAGACCTCAAATATGACACCTGGCAGTTGAGCAACCTCCATTGATGATCTTGGAGCTCCTGATTTACCTTTTGAAAAAGCAAAATAGACCCATTAGATAAAAATTGATCTTTTGACGATTTTGACTGGATCAGCCTAATGAGGAAGTATTTTAAGCCAATCAAAATCAGTTTGAACCCCTGGAGTCAGACATTATATTTTTTAAAAAAATATATTTTTAGAAAAAAATTCTAGCATCCATTTGAGAAGAAACCCAAAAAAAAATTATTTTTAGAAACTTTCCAATTTTAGAAAGTTTCCTAAAATTTAGGGTCAAAAAATTGAGATCTAGATTTTGTAGACAAGGTTGCTCTGAGCAAGCCTAGATCCTCATATTTTGAAAATTTTGAGTTTTTGACCTCCATGCATGACATGAAAAATCCCATTATTCGACCTTTTAATAATTTTTAACAAGACTTTTACCATTTCTACAAAATGCCTAAGTGTAGCAAAAATTTTAATTTTGGGGTACCACATTTGGCTCTGTCTGGGGACCATGTCAGATACTTATGGCATAGGAGAACCAATAATCTCTGGAATTTTAAGCATAGACCAGTGCCTTATCCATTGGGCTTCAAATTCATCAACATTTCTTAATCACCTATTACAAGACTTTTTCCCTAAATCACTAAAGACAGAACTTCCTAGAATCACCTATAAGCTGGAACTTCCCTAAAAATCACCTAAAACAAGACACCTAATCACCTATAACATGACAAAACTTCATGGAAAGGGGAAACACAACATAATGAACACATTACAGAAAGGGGAAACACATCACGAAAATAGAAAGAAAATTACTCCATCCCCAAAGGATGTCATTTATGCCTGAAAGTCTTCACTTCTCTTCTGATGGGTATTACGGGAGACAAATCTTTTGGGATGAATATTCTCATATCTTCATATGCCTAGGAAAAGGCACCTTGAAAAAATTCATAATATGGCACAAAGATGGAAGCAGATACCATTGAGTCATCAATTTTGCTATCGTCCACCCTCAGGATGTCTTTGATGTCAAACTCTTCAAACCAGTCGATCACATTCCAAACTCGATTTCTATAATACTATAGGTGATCCTTTCTAACCTAGAAATATCCTTTGATTGGCTCGTTGATCAGCTCTATATCCCCTTTAACATATAGGAGTTTGATTCTCATGTCTTTGGCATTTTTGAGGCCTAACAAAACCGCCTCTTTTTCAACTTCAATGAATTCCAATTACATGCAATGTGCAAATGGGTGCAACTGTCCTTCGAGGGAGATGATTATTTCCCCTCCTTCTAAACCTGCTATTGAATATCCCTCATTGAATTGCATTTTCCATAACTTTGTATCCTTTATCAATCCCTTTTCTATACAAGCAATGTTTTGGTCTTCAGTTACTATCTCTAACAGTGTTACATAATTTCCAAGACCCATTTCTTGATATAGAATTTGGGTTGTGGAGTTTGATATTTTCACCACTATGAATCAAGATTTGGGCTTAGGTTCTCTCTTGATTTTTCCATCCTTTATAGGAATGGTCACAGATGACCAATCTAACTACATTGCACCACCAAGATCTATGTAGAAGCTCTGGCTCAACAACATCTCGTAGTTGGTTGGAATGTTAGCCACTAGGACAATCATCATTATCTTTTTCTCTAGACAAGTTTCCAACCTTACTTGAGCCTCCTTCAATTTTCCAACCAACGGCATCGACTTAGACTCAAGTGAATAACACTTGTCCTATTTCTTAGTGCACGAGAGTCCCAATGCATTCATCACTTGTAAATGCATGACATTGTCTAAGGCTCATAAATCAATGATACAATTGCTCAATTTAAATCCTCCTATATACAAAGATATTTAGAAAGGTTTAGGCTTTTCTTTCACCAAAACAGATGACTCGAGCAATGTAGGTTGAATTGAAGCTTCTTTCTTTACATGCATTATTTTTCCAACTACTCAAGATGATCACGAAGATACTCCAACTATGAAATATTAATCTTGGTCTTCATCATGGAGTTTACAATGTCAAAATTTGCTAAAGATGGGTCTTGATAAATCACTTTAGCATTCTCTTATGAATTTATAGAAGTGGAAGTTGCAACTGCTTCCTTAATTTGTTCTTTAGCTCTCCACCTCACTTCTTCTTCCTTTTGCACTTTCAAGTGAAGAGCACATTTAAACACAGGCATTGGATGTCTTCCATGATTTACTACAAGAGATTATTGGCAAAGGTCTTCATCTTCTTTAATAATGGGTTCACTTTTAAAGTATCCCAGAGCAGAGTCACCATCGAAGTTATCCGTCTGTGGTAAGACAACATTCAAACTTAGTGTAGGGACAAAATTGGAACTGGGTGTAGCCTTAGTATATCCCATAATCTGGTTCATTCTTAAATTCTTAAGACATGTAGAACTGGTATGTGCATCAATCTCGTGTAAAGAACAAAATACAACATTTTGTGTAGCTTCACTCATTTGTTTCAGTGGAGCTAGCAACCATGGCCTATAATTATTGTAAGGTTGAAAACTATTTCTCTTTGGTTGATATAGTTACTAAGGTTAGTATTGTGGTGGTGGTAGTGCAAGCATCTCATTCGCTAGCTTTTGTAGCTGGGGATCTACATAACTCTGAACTAGAGGTCTGATTGAATCCTTCCTCATCTTGTTGGAGGTGATCATATTATCCTCTAAATCGATGGTGTGTTCTTGTGCCTTCGTCAATTTTGTTTCTTTTATCTCTAATGGAAGAGAATTTATGAAATAGCACATCAGAATCTTCGATGATGGATTAAGTGTGGAAGAAAGCCGTGTGACCAAGTGATTAAACCTTGCCACAAATTCCCTCATTGGTTCATTATCCTCCTTTGAATTTGAAAGTTGGGCAATTAATCAATGACTATCTTCAATGGGTTTGAATCTCGCCAAGAACTTTTCGCTCATGGTTTCCTAGTTTCATATGCATCCTAGCTCCAGGTGGTTTAACCATTCGGCAGCATTTCCCACAAGGGTCTCAACAAAAATATGCATAGCAACGTCTTCATGTGCAATGTGCAACACAGTGCACGTCATTGAGAAGGCAGAAATATGATCATTAGGATGTTGAGTTTCATCGTTGTGAAACCATGGAAATTGCTTTCTTGACCCTTTAGGTAATTCATGATGTTCCTGCAGCGCCAAAGGTACAATGTTATTACTCCAAGGTAATGGGGGTGGTTGTCTTTGATTTATTCCATCATTACTGTTGTTATTTCCCATTGCTTCTGGTTGGATCACGCAATAGGGTGCCAAATGGTCATTCCTGTGTCATAAAGCGTAAGCTTTCTTGATGTTTTATGCCTTGTGCCCCATGGTGGGTGCAAGAAAACTATTGGTGTTTCAATTTCCACCTCTACAATGTAGATTAGAAATGGACAACTATGGACAGATAAATTGCTCTTTGAATTAGGAGGGGAAGCTCCCTCTTTGTTGATGTTGTTAAAGAAAGTAAACTAAACTAATTTTCCAATATTTTTATTCAGCTAAGAGCACAAGGTTATAAAACTATAGCGTCATAGTTGATATTTTCTATTTTTGAATTTTAACTACAACTAAGCCTACTCTAATGACACTTTTAACAACTCAAGTAAATTCAGAGCTTGAGAGTTAAAAGTAAACGAGGAATTGATTCTTTGACACAAAACTCACATAAACTCACTCCCAATGCACACCTTAAGACTCATTGTACTTTAGATGCAAGTTGAAATAAAGATTATATAAGTGAAACACATAAAATGGAAACCTAAGACAGTAGATCAAAGCAACAAAGCAGGCATAAGATTTCCTTTTCTCAAATTTCAAATAAAAAATATTACACTTTTGGGATAGTAGGATTGTAGCAATAATAGGCTTATAGTTTAGCGATAAACCAGAATACATTGACACAAGTAACACATGAATTGAACAATATCTTCCAGCAAAGGTAGGCATACAAGTTTGCTCTTACACTAATTGAATTGACACTGAATAACAAGTTGCAGGCAAAAGTAGGCTCAGCAATTTTCTATCATAATAATCGTTAAAGAAAAATGGGTAAGGTTGCCCTTATTTATACACAAGCAGAGGAGTAGGGAACCCTAAAATCTCCTTGATTTTACAACAAGACTTTCCAAAATGCAAGCTTTATTTCTAAAACTAAAACAAGATAACCATCTAACAACCTATGAAAGCAGAAAAAACTAGGAAAGTGCCAACTATTACAACTTGATTATTTCTCTTTCACAAAGAATGGATAAGAATGAGACAATAATAGAAAGAAAGCTTAGAGAAATCATTGAGTTAATTGTTGCTTTTGAGTTCTATTCTCATAAAATATCACTAACCCAAAGAGGTGACTCATTTAGGAAACTCAATCTACTAAAAAGCCTATTTGTTCTTGATTTCAAGTGGAGAGTGTTGCATGCTGAAAATCTTGATTTTTGATTGTAAACTCGACTAGGTTCAGAAAAATTTTACACAAACTACTGAAGATAGAATGTTGATTTTCCTTGAAAATTTAATTTCTCTAAAAAAGACTAGGACCTGGATTTTGTAGAGAATCTCATTCCGGAGAAACCTAGTTGATCAAATTTTGAAAAAGCTAAGGATTTCCTGAAAAAGCATGGAAAAAGCAGATTCTTGAAAACTTGAAATTTTCTAAAGTTGAAGAGAATCAAAAATAAAGCGAACCCAGATGAATGAATTTTGAAAATGATGACCCCCTTCTTTTGAAAAGTGACACGCTGGAAAAATAAAGCATCAAAAAGCGAGCCTTTGTGCATACTAATCATGAAAATATGAAGAACTTTGAAAAAAGCACCATATTTTGGCCTTCAAATCTTGATGAGAAGAAAAAGATACTTTTATTCTTTTGGATGCCAACCTACAAAAAGTGAATAATGAAATCCAAAGCCTTCTTTTATAGGTTTTGAGGATAAAAACTCTTTATTCTCTAGCTTTAAATCTTTTGAAGCCAATCTTGAGTAAGTTCGTCAATTGTGGATGCTATTTGGATGATGCAGGATGAAAACTAGAAAATTTCTAAGGCATTGAGCCTTGGGCACCCTTCCTGGCCTGGAGCACTTTTCCTTAGCAGACTTAACCATTTTTCTTGAAATTTCAACTTTTGATTAATAATTTCCCTCAATTTGATCTTCACTCTAGCCACCAGATTGATCATGTGAACTAACTGATGATCTCGTTGCAGAGCCTAACTAAATTGAAGAAGATTGTTTTGGAGGAAATGTTTGCTAAAAACATGATTTGGACCCCCAAACTCATGGGTTCCCCTAGCTAGCTGGGGCGCCCATGGCTCCCAGTGTTAGCCATTTTTTGTTTTTCTTCAATTTCTATGTTTTCTCACCTTCAGATGGATTCTCTATTGATTTTTCATTTTTGGATGCTTGAATGGCTCAATGAACTAGTTGTCAGATTCATTAGATAGCCTGATGAATTTTGAGGAGGGTATTATGGATGTTGCATCTCCTGAAAAGTTGATTTGGGTGTCAAAAGCTTGGGCACCCCTAGCTAGCTATGACACCCAACTCCTCTAGAGTTAGATTTTTTTTATTGTGTTTTCAACTTTCTTTTGATTTTCTCAAATTTTTCCCATGTTTTTGCCTCCGTTCAATTTGTTATTTCTGGTGCTTGTCAAATCTGATGAGTTCACCATTGAATCTATTGAAGAGGTGGACTAAATCTGAAGAAAATTTGTTGGAGACTGCAAACCTGAATTTCAAATTTTAGGCTCTCAAATCCTTGGGCACCCCTAGCTACCTAGGGTGCCCATCACTCCCAGAATTAGTCATTTTCACGTGATTTTCATTTTCTCAACTGACCCTCCAAGTCCGTCCCTCTATTTGGTATGCAGTTGTTGGTGACTGATGAATCCGATAATCAAGTTGAGATATACATCGGATAGCTAGCAGAATTCTAAAGAATATGAGCATATTTTCAAACCCTAACTATTGAGTTTGAGCCTCCAAAACCCTAGGGTGCCCATCCTTGCTAGACTTAAAATATTTTTTGAAATTTTCATGATTTGCATTTTTTCCCTTTGATGAAACTTCTCCATTCAATCTGAGATTCTGGTTGACTGGTTGATTCGATGGACCTACTACTGGATTAATTGTGGAGCCAGAAGTATTGTGAACAAAACATCTTGGAGGCAGAAACCCTAATTTCATCTTCTGAGGTCTTGAAATGATGGGCGCCCCTTGCTAGTAGTGGAGCCTTTATTCTCCAGTGTTATAACTTTTTCATTTTTCCAACTTTTGCTTGATCCTTCACTTTCCGCTTCGTGCTCAGTAGCCATAGACTAAAAAATGACTAAGGCACAAAATCCCAAGCACCTTGACTAGGTAGGGGCACCTGAACTCTCCAGACTTAGTCAAAATTTTGCAATTTTTAATATTTTCTAGTTTCCGCTCCTTCATCCTTCATTCTTTGAACATCTTTCACAATTTCCTTATTTTTGTTGTGCTTGAGACCTTAAATTTGACACCTAGCAGTTGAGTAACCTCCGTTGATGATCTTAGAGCTCTTGATTTAGCTTTTGAAAAAGCAGAATACACCCATTAGAGAAAAACTAATCTTTTGACGATTCTGACTGGATCAACTTGATGAGGAAGTATTTTAAGCCAATCAAAATTAGTTTGAACCCCTGGAGTCAAAAATTCTATTTTTAGAAATTTAATATTTTTAGAAAATTTTGCTAGCATCCATTTCAGAAGAAACCTAGAAAAAAGTTTATTTTTAGAAAGTCTCCTAAAATTTAGGGCCAAAATATTGAGATCTGGGTTTTGTAGACAAGGTCGCTCTGAGTAGGCCTAGATCCTCAGATTTTGAACTTTTAAGTTTTTGACCTCCATGTGTCACATGCAAAATCCCATTTTTGACCTTTTTACAATTTTTAACAAGACTTTTACCATTTCTACAAAATGCCTAAGTGTAGCAAAAATTTTAATTTTGGGGTACAACAAATATCATGCATACCATGACATAGTGATTTACGTGGGAAAAACCCTTTCAAGAGAAAAACCCCACACTCCAAAAGCCACCCAATATATTATTCAAAAATCACAAAGATTACAATACACTTGTAGAGCAAGCTTCTCATAGGAGTATCACCACCAGAGACCAAGAGACAACACGACTGCTATCAAACTCTCAAAAATCATCACAATCTCTATCATAGTTGTAATACAATGCCCTCATAAAATAGGGTTACATTCTAGGAAGAGACAAGCCAACAAAATATCCACCATTAGATCTAAAACCTAATAATGAACAATCTGGATTTACAATATATCATTATTTAATGTATGTCGGTCATTTTAGGAGTTTCTTGAAAAAGTTAACATGCTCATATTTTTCTCTTTGCTACCATTGTATACACCTATCAGTGTAAGTAGGAAATATATATATATAAATATATATACATCCTATGAACAATAAACCATATATAATTGCAAGGTTGAGACACATTTTCCCAACATGGAAAAGATAAGATTGGATGGAGGATTGAATGAGATCCAATGACAAGGGAGAATCAAGACACATGGTAAAGGATGGAAGGATAGAGGAATTTCATGGATAGGAGAGAGGACTTTGGATAATGGATGGTTATGGGAGATAAGATGATGGTGGATGGAGGATAGGAAGATGGGGCTCCAAGGACTAGTTACAAAGGACCAAGATTCCCCACACTAGAGGTAGTGCAATCATGGATGGAAGATGATGAGCGATGTATGATATGGAAGGATAGTGCATAAAGGATATGAATGCATTGATATTTGACCCCTAGTTTTATCAAGATCAAGGGTGAAAAGAGGGGAGGAATGAGATAAGATATGAGGATGGAAGTAGAAGAGGGGATATAGGATGGATGATATGGATAGGATGATCAAGATCAAGTGGATAGGATATAGATTCATTGATATTTGGCCCTTAGGCTCTTCATCAAGACCAAATATGGGAAGGGAAGATGGATTTGGATAGGACGAGGGATATGGAATGAATGATATGGATAGGATAAGAAGGATGTTTAGATATAATTCATGATGTATATGGAGATCCTTAGCCTTGTCAAGATCAAAGGAGGAAAAATGGAGGATGAATTTAGATAGGATAATGGATATGAAATGAGGGATAAAGGGGGTGTTATAGGTATGATAGCATGTATGAAACTTGCCCCCAAGTGTAGAGTGCAAGAGGGTAACGGATTACACATGATGCTCGTTTGCCATGTTTTCATCATGGTACTTATCCAAGGTGCCACAAGAAGTGGTTTTCACCATTGGAAGAATGATTTCTCTTTACTTTTTTATTTTTCTTTTTCTTTTCTTTTTTTCTCTTTTGTCCTTTTTTTTAATTTTTGGGGAATAGGATGGATGGAGAAGGATAATGATATGGATAAGTGGATTTAGAAGATGGTGGATGCATGATAGGGAGATGAAGGGAGGACTCAAGAATCTAGTTCCATGGATGACATCCCTTGAATATATACTCCATTAGACCATGGACAATTGGAGGTATTCTCATAGATGTTGGTAAAATGATGGTAAGAATGAAATGGTATTCTCATAGATGTTGGAAGAATGATGGTAAGGGGGATGAAATGGATGGGAAGATGGTGAGAGATGTGGATTTATACAAAGGATTGGATAGAGGGATTAAGGATGGAAGATGGATGTTGGATAATGGATGGGTTGATGGATGACTTGTGGATGAGTGGATGGAAATGTTGGCAAGATCAACATTGGCACACACCTTGAAGGGTGGTGGAGTTGTGAAAGAGAAGTGGCTTTTGAATTTGGAGATTTAGATGGAGGAGTGGATGTGGATTTTGGGATATAAGGACCCAAAATGTATGGATAACTTTAAGAACCACCCCCAGTGAAAGTGTGAAATCCTAGCGAATCTTGTATACTTCTCAATAAAAATATTAATTTTATTAGCAAATTTTTTTGTGTTTCAGGAAAAAATAATCTGAATTGGCGAATCTTTTCTAATCGCTAGAAGTCTATGGAAAATCCTAGCGAATTGCAATTTTTTTAAAACCAATTAAATATTTTCATTGGCTATTAAAATCTATTTTAAAACCAATAAAATATTTCCATTGGTGAATTAAACATGTTTTCAAACCAACAAGATATTTCTATTGGCAAATTAAAGTTGTGCTCAAATAAATAAAATATTTTTTTTGGCTATTCAAAATATTTTCAAACCAAAAAAATTATTTTTATTAGTGAATTAAACCTCTTTTCAAATGAAAAAAAAAACCATTAGCGAATTAAACACAATCTCAAACCAATAGAAAAATTCATTGGTGAGATAAACTAGTATGCCAATAATAAATCATTTTGGGAAAAAATTTCCACACATCCAAATTCCTTCATAAAGTGTCTGGAATGGGGACAAGTGTTAACATATTCATTATGTCTAAAGTCAGATGTCAGTGCAAATCAATATAACCCACAACTATTCAATGAATTTTCGATGGAAGACTGTAGTTGCATTCTGGAAGCAAATGTTTGAAGTATTAGACTTTCCAATTCAAACCTCTGGAATAACACTAGAACCATTAGATTTCCAAAAATCAATGGTTGACATTTTATTACTAATTTTATTAATGATTCAAAAATGTTTTCAAACCAAAAAAATTATTTTCATTGGTTCCTCTCTGCCTCGCGGGATTAGAAAAATAAAATTAAGAAGCCAGAGGGATAGCGGGCAAGTGACACTTGTTCACCCTCGTGGTGGGCCCTACCACTGTTCAAAGGCACCGATGGTTGAATGTGATCAAATTAACGGTTAAGATGTGCTCTGAAAAATGAATCTCAGTCGTTCCCTGCTAGCCCATGGGGGACCCACTGTCATATCTAGGCTTGTGGAGGGATAGCAGGCATGAACCATGTGGTGTCATCGCCACCACCTATAAAACTACAAAGAGCATGGGAATATTTGGTAAAATATTTCTCGACAATTATAAAGGTTAAACAACATGCTACTAAAAGGATGTATGAGCACGTGCAAAATTGTTCATCGAGATGTTCTAATCTCAGTTGTCTATTGCTAAAGGAGGATATATGTTATGATTGTTGGCCTATTGGTTAAAGGGGAAGCAAATTGATAGTCATCAGGTTGATCTGGGTCATTGTCCGCTAGACCACGACTGTTGATCTAAAACTTACAAATCTCAGAGGGGAAGCAGGCTACTAACACATGGCTTTTCTGTCGACTTGTAAAGAGTGGTGGGGGCCACAAAGCTAATGAAGGAGATGCATGGGAATGAAGGCAAGCTAAGTGACAACATATAATATATTCATTCTTTCTAAAGCCATATGTCAACACAAATCAATATAACCCATGACCATTCGATGAATTTTCGATGGACGGTTGTAGTTGCATTCTGAAATCAAATGTATGAAGCTCTAGACTTGCGAATTCACACTTCTGGAAAAACACTAGAACTGTTATATTTCAAAAAATCAATGATTGACATTTTATTATTTTTTAAATGATTTAAATTCATGACTCAATTTTTTTGAAATAATATTGTCACATCAAGTGGTGAATTAAATGTTAAGTGTTGAGTATTTGATGTCATTGTCTTCATTTTAACTTCTATATATACTTCACTAACTTGATGTTATTCATATCATTTATAATATATTTGGCTTTGATTTCTTTCTTCTCTATTCTCAATTTAACTATGATATGGAGTCTTCATGCCATGTCACGCTACCCAAATGTTTTTGGGAGAAAAGAAGCAATGATGAATACGACAAATGAAAGTTGGGTATGGTTTTTATAATTCCTTGTGTGCAGGTTGAGGAAGCTATAAGAATAATTGTGGGTAGGGAATGGCTTCAGAACAACCCTCGTGCTCTATATTTTGAGGTAGCTTTGGCTTTCTTGTCCAATTACATGGACAAATTTCTTAATAAAGATTTGGTGAAGATACTAGAAATACGTTATTTGCAACCTTTCATTTAATCTATTTCTTCATTGGAGTTGGCACTAGAGCATTACAATTTTGAAAGTGGGTTAGCGCCTGTTGGTGGAATCTTCCAGAAAGTGGAATTGCATGATTCTACAATGTAGGATCTTGACCTGGTTAATATGAGATGTGGTCTACTGTGTGATACAAAAAATGAATCATTAAAGAGTTTGGAGTTTTGGAGGAAGGTTTTGGGTGATTCGCTTTTCTTCTTTGTTGTTAGTTTGTTAAATTAGATTCACCTTCTACTCAAACACTTGATTTAGGGCCTCAACTATTGTTACAAAAAATTTAGTAATGAATTGTGTGACGTGTTATGTGTCTATATGTTATTATACAGCATAATAGTTCTTGTAATATGTAATTTGTGACTGGTTTTTGTCACAGTTAGTGGCTTTTTGGCCAGGCTTGCTATGTAGTACATGTACTATGTACTTTAATTTTTAGCTACTTAAATTAAAATAATTTTCGTGGATCCATTCTTGTAAATCCTTTTTTCTTTGTTCAAGATAAAAATGTGGCTTTTAAAACTAATAGTAATTATCAACATATATCTAATCATAAGTAAGCAAAAATTATTGTGACTTATTAGTGGACGTTGATAATGATTAAGGTATTATCAACATATAGTTTTGATCATAAGTGAGTGAAATTTATCGTGACTTATTAGTTATTAGTGGACATTGATAATGATTAAGGTAAAAAAAGCCATTTAATTCTCTCTTTTCAATGCCTCGAAGTACTCTACCTTTCATTTAATTCTTAATATTTTTGAAGAAAATGTGGTTTCGATACTGTAGGCGGTGGCACGAATTAATGCCATATGTACATTCGAAGTGATTGATTGGATAGATTGATATTGAAAACTGCACGATGTACTGTAGTAGATGATGTTATTAATCCACTAAATCAATTGAAACAAGATTTGTAATTAGTTCATATCGTTTGAGTGGCAATTTTGATAGCTTGTCATCTTGAGGTATAGTTTGCATGTAGCCATACGTCAATCAAATTAAACATTTTAATTGTAAATGTAAGGCTTAAGTTACATGAATCGATTAAGTTGGTTTTTTGGTTTGCATGCATCATGATTATCATTATACCCAACCTCACATGTGACACAACTCACAAGTAAATAGGGATTGGGCTGGTAGTTGCACTGGTGGCCCATAAATAGGGATAGTGAGCACAACTGAAAACATTCGTTGAAGGCTAAAGGCTTTACTATTGAGTGCATTGTTTTGAATTGTCATAAGGGTTTTCATTTTATAAGGTTAATAAGGAAGAAGATGATGTGGTATTATTGGGGATACTCTAAATTCTCCTGCCATTAGTTATGTAGTTACAGAGTAAAAGACCAATTTCCTTCAAGTTTAGAATGGGTGGAATTGGAAAGAAGTTGATTTGGTTTGTGCCTGAATTCTCAGACAGGTTTTGAACCAAGATGAGGAGCTCTGATGGAGATAAATGTTATCCTAGTGCATGGAAGTTGCGTGCAAAAGATGGGAGCATATTTACTACCCCTCATCTTTTGCATGACTATGGTTCTCAAAGAAGATAAGTACATTTTGTATCTTCATAGCTCCCATTTCCCCAGCATGGTTGACCAGGAAAATCCTATACATTTATTTTTAGAGCAACATTTGTATTACATTGTCACTAGCAGAAGCTTGGAATCAATTTGTAATCCATTGTCACAAGCAACAACTTGGAATCAATTGTGTATATGTAAAGTGACATGTCATTTATACAAAATAGGAGCTTGCATGCTCTAACTCATCTTTAAAAATATATGCAATAATGTAACATTGTAATTTAGTTGTGATAAAATAAATGGTTATTTTATTCTTCATTATTCATTTATAGTAGGGTGTTGCCACAATAGTGGTTTACACTTTCTGGGAGATCCTGATTTTTGCTAAAATCACATATTTTTTGAAAATATAATGATTTAAGCCTTGAAAATTTCCATTTAAAGGATTCCAGTTGAAGAGGGTTTGATGAAACCACCTTAGACCAAGCCCCCTTGGATAGAACCCCACTAGTTTTAAACCATACCTATAATGAAGTCTCTTTTACACCTATCAAAATGCTGATAAAAAACCACTTTTAATTTACCTTTTGGGGGTTCAAATCAATTCATTTAAAATTTATTTTTTGTAAGTATGTATTCCTTATTATAAGCTTCCAAAAAAGTATAATTTTAATTAAATTTAATTTGATTATTATATTTATTTTTTATTTCTTGTGAATGTAGGTTTTTCACGAAAAATCAAGCTCTTTGTTCTGCACATGTGGAAAAATAGAATATTATCAAAAAAAATTGAAAAATATGAGTGCATCAGATATTGAAGTCCTTGATCCAATAAAAAAAGAAAAATTAATTTTCAATGCATACAAAAAAAAATTGTGTTATACAGTTTGCCTATGTCTAAATTGTAATTGTTTTGACTTCAAAACTTGATTAAGGAAAAAATATTCAATAGAACACTATAAAACCAATTGAAAGCACTAGATATCGTAGTTACAAATCTAAATTCAAAAAAAAAAAAAATTATCCTTCATGGAAAAAAAGTTATGTGTTATACAGTGAGTGTCACTCCTTAAAAATGGTGTTTACTAAAAAAATAGTTTTCGAAGGAGATGGAAAAAGAAGTGCAATATGATTCCAAAAATTTTGAAAAAAATATATTTAGAATCTACAGATAAAATTTCACAAATCACTAGTTTGCATCATCTTCAAATTCCTCACGGTTTAGCCGCTATAGGTGTTTGAAACTAAAGATTTAGTTAGAAAAAATTAGTTTAGTGTCCAGTTTGTCCAAAAATTGTAAACTAGTATTATGGGATCACCCAGTAAAGAATTATTTTTTGAGTTCAATGTCTATGACTCTATTTAAATCCATTTTTTTCCTTTAATAAATTAAGTATTATCTCTTTATGAAATATTTGCATGCAGATTTAAAACATAAATCAATACAAATGAAAAAAGAAAGTTGCCATCAAATTGACAAAAAACATTATAAACACTAAAAGTTGTCACTCTTGCTAGGGTTTACTAAAATGTTATTGATTTATAATTTTTCGTTGAACTTCTCCCCTAGTTCCCAGTATCATTATTCATTTTATTAAGTAATTTGCAATGTTAAGTTACTGGCCCCTTGGTCTTGATGTCAATCCTAGTGCACTAAAGTTTAAAACAACTTTAAAACACATTTTTATTGTTTATATCATAAATTACTCAACCATTCGATAAGCATTTGATGGATAGTTGTAGTTGCATTCCAAAATGAAATACACAAAGCATTAGGCTTGTGTACTTAAACATTTGGAATCACCCTATAACTGTTAGATTTACAAAGATCAACAGTTTAGAATTTGTTGTCAATGCAGGACAGCCATGTACTAATTGTGTAGTTCGGAAGCAAAACGTTGACATTTCTGTTTCATTCACTTTAATGTTCATAAAAAAGAAAACTTTCTATTTCTAAGTGATTTTATTTTTAAGTGAGAGGGTCAGCACATAGGGAGATTTCATATTGCTCATTGCAATGCACTAGGGAGATTATGGGTTCCACTTCCAAAAAATCCACTCCACGCCTGTCAGTATAAATCTTTTCAATAATCAAAAATTAAAATATGGGTAAATGAAAGATATAATTCCTACGGCTACATTTCAACTCTCATTGTTTCTTAAAATATTATTTTTTCAAACTTTGAAGTTTGGGTTTAGGGTTGAGAGACTTAAGAATTAAGAAAAATTAAGAAGGACTGAGAGGGAATTCACAATTTCACATTGTATAAGCATGTCTACCACCAGTAGTACTACTAGAGAAAAATTGAATAAAAAAATACATTATGCTGGATTGCTTAAAACCCCAAGTTTCACTTATGAATACCATGATATTTATGATCTTGATATCTATAGTAGGCGTACCTTAGAACTTAGATTTCCATTTGAGAATAAGGCTACAAAGAAAATGTAAGTTAATATTTATAATGCACCATGGGTAACTAGATTAGGGTGCATAATGTTACATGAGGTTTTCCCTTGCCCAGAATTTATCATAGTCTGTGCCCAAAATTATGATGATAACAAAAGAGCAATTGTTAATAAAGATAGCAAAGAAGAATTGTTATTCATTAATGTAGAAGAACTTCAAAAAGTGTTGAGGTTTACAACCAAAGAATTTGGAAATGTTCACATTGACCTAGAAAAGCTTGCTAGTGATTATGAAGCAGTGGATGAAAGGGATAGAAATTCTTTCATAAATAAAATAGTTCAAGATAACATACAAGTTAGAAACAAATTGAAAGGTAATCATAAGCCTCCTTATGATTTTGATATTTTGAGACCATGGGTTTAGGATACTATTTTCATGCTAGCATTTTGCATCGGACTAGATAGAAATTGGGAAGTGGGTGCAAGCCTCCTTGAAATGGTATATAATATCCATTATGGTGTTCCACATGTAAAATATAACTTTATTAAGCACATTGTAGAATCCATGCATAAACATTTTTTAATAATTAAAGGAGGTTCCACCAAGACATTTATGTTCACAACATACTTGTGCTATTTTTTTCTATTCAAATTTAGTGGAATATTTCAAATTAACAGGCTTAAAATTCAGCCCTATAGTAATGATGAGAAAAATAAAATGGCTACAGTATATAATTAGACCACTGAGATAAGGATGCATGATTCTCAAAGGAACTACAATCATTTTGTAGACTACTTTTTGGCTCAATTGCATCAAGCAATTACAAATACTCCAATGCCTATATTGCGTATGTCATGTAGGAATTGCATTCAACTAGGAAAAGAAATACAATTGGTTGATTGGTACTTAATGGAAGAATATATTGTGCTAAGATTTTATGGATAGGGAGTAGAGTCATACAAACTTCCAATACATGTGATAAAAAGGGTTTTTGCATTGGAATATGTAAGGCAGATGCAAAGTACTGATAAACTACACTTTGTCGGTCAGTAAAAGAAGACCTTATTTCCTTCTTTACCTTTTTTGTGTGGAGGGTTCACATTCAAGAGAAAAGCATTTAGTGTGGCACATGATCTTTTGAAAAAAAAAAAAATTGATGTTGTTTGCACTAGTAGTATGATCCATGTGACACCATTAAATCAATGGTTGTGGCCAATAGGAATGTTGCAAGTAGAATTCAACATCAAAGTAAACCATTGCTTGAAAATTTGAGAAACAAGGATTCTTGGGATGAGGTCAAAATAGTAATGGAGAAAAGTATTGCTAAGAAAGGTATTTCTTTTGAACAATTGTTAGCAGAAATAATGGCATTGCACCAAAAGACAATAATGATGTACAACGATGTTTATGAAAAAAGTGATAAACCATCTAGTAGAGTAAAAATGACAGATTCTCTAGATAAGGAAGTTACAAATAAAAATTGGTCATGATCAAAAATTACTGCCTTTTGGTCATGAGGAAGGAGCTAGGTGAACCAAGAACTCTTGCAGAATTTGGAGAAAACGAAGAAGATCTTGAGTTTAGCAAATTGTGGAATATAGAGCATCCCAATGAACGTGAAGATCAAGAAAATAATGATGATGCATGATTCTTGAAGGAACAACAATCATTTTGTAGACTAATTTTTTGCTCAATTGCATCAAGCAATTACAAATACTCCAATGCCTAGATTGCCTATGTCATGTATAAATTGCATTCAACTAGGGAAAAAAATACAATTGGTTGATTGGTACTTAATGGAAGAATATATTGTGCTAAGATTTTATGGATCGGGAGTAGAGCCATACAAACTTCCAATACATGTGACAAAAAGGGTTTTTGCATTGGAATATGTGAAGAAGATGCAGAGTACTAATGAACTACGCTTTGTCGGTTAGTAAAAGAAGACCTTATTTCCTTCTTTACCTTTTTCATGTGGAGGGTTCACATTCGAGAGAAAAGCATTTAGTGTGGCACATGATCTTTTGAAAAAAATTAATTTTTATGTTGTTTGTCACTAATAGTATGATCCATGTGACACCATTAAATCAATGATTGTGGCCAATAGGAATGCTGCAAGTAGAATTCAATATCAAAGTAAACCATTGCTTGAAAACTTGAGATACAAGGATTCTTGGGATGAGGTCAAAATAGCAATGGAGAAAAGTGTTGCTAAGAAAGGTATTTATTTTGAACAATTGTTAGCAGAAAATTATGGCATTGCACCAAAAGACAATCATGATGTACAAAAATTTTTATGAAAAAAGTGATAAACCATTTAGTAGAGTAAAAATGCCAGATTCTCTAGATAAGGAAGTTATAGATAAAAATTGGTCACGATCAAAAATTATTGCTTTTTGGTCTATGAGGAAGGAGCTAGGTGAACCAAGAACTCTTACAGAATTTGGAGATAACGAAGAAGATCTTGAGTTTAGTACAAATTGTGGAATATACAACATCCCAATGAACATGAAGATCAAGAAACTGATTATGAATCTAATGATGATAGGGAAAAACAAAGCTATGTCAAACTTGGTTTAAGTGAGGCCACAAAAGAAGCATATACTTCAGAAGCAGCCATAGCTGAAAAAATGGGTTATGAAGGTGGTATTTTGGGGTCCCAAGGAAAAGGCATTAGTATGGTAATAGATTAGACCATAGAAAACTTGTTGATAAGCTAGGCCTTGGAGCTGATAAAGTAGACCAAGGGCATACAAGTGCAGCTGAAAAAATTCATTTTGTTAGAGCTTCAAATCCTAATCCTCAAGGTCAGATACAATCACAACTAAGACATGCCCATGGTGGAGAACCTAGTGCAACTACCATTGCCATTGGTGGCGATGGTATGGGTAGTATTACTAGTAGTGGTCAACATGTGCTACAACAAAAAATTACACATAAGAGGAAAAAAATACAAGATACCACACAAACACCAAGTGATCAAGGCATACAGAAGAGGCAAAGGATTTTGACAGGTCCAAGTCCAACAACAACTACCATTTCCACCACAAAGGAGTTATTTCTAGGCACTCCCAGTCCCACAATTAGTGTGTTTGCAACAACATTAGCAACTACAAGTACTCCTATTCCTTCACCACTCAAGCATTCCATTGTTCCTACATTCTCAGGTTTTGATTACATTGAAGATTTTAAAAAGAAATCAGAATTGTATAAAAAAGAAAAGAAGCAACTGATGGAGAGTGCATTTGTTGTAACTTCAGAGCCTGCAAAAACCATGGTATTACACACATTTGACACAAATAAAGAAATCATGGAGTACACAATTGTTGTTCCCACAGTTAAAAATAAACCAACAAATCAGATAGATCAATCAAAATTTTAGGTGAGTAGTTTATAATTGGATTTTTCTAGACTCAAAAATACTAAAAAAATTATGTATCAAAGAAGAACAATGAATTGGTGTACACATCATTGCTAAAGAAAGAGAGAGAGAGAGAGAGAGAGAGAGAGAAATGTTGCAAACTCAAATAGAAAAGTTATAGGAAGACCTAGCAAATGAGAAAGCAAAGAGGAAAGTAGCAAATAACAAGAGCAATGAATTAGAAAAAAGAATTAAAAAAATTGCCTCTACATCAACAAGTAAAGAGGATAAACAAAATGAGAAAGAAGTGAATGAACAAAGCAAAGGTTAGATGAGAGAAAAAATAAATATGAGGAAAAATCCACTTCAAAAAAATTAATACAAAACATTGGGAAAGGAAATGAATAGTGGGAACAAAAATTGGAGAAAGAGAGAAAAAGAAATGAAAGATTGGTCGTAGCGCTGGTGGAAACAAAAAATGAAATTAACTCTTGTCAAAATAAGTTAACTACATTTTATAGAGAAACAATGAGGCATATGAAACAAAAGATTTGGGATGAAATAATGTAGAGGATTGATCATTTGTGTGAATTTTTTTCAATTGATTGATGCTATTAGACCACATTATAAGAAGCTCAACAAATATTTAGTGGACAACAAAAATGTGTCGGCATTCAGAAATCTTCAAATCAAGTCCAACAAAGAGTCTACAAAGTCAGTGACAATGATTTGAAATCAAAAGGGATTAAGAATCAGATTGAAGCCTCAATGATGTTGTCATCTATCATTCAAAAGTGTTTGAAAATGTGTGAAACAAAGGAATATGTGCATCTGGTTGCAAACAAGATGAAGAAGCTAGATGAAAAGGTAAGTAACTTCACAGAGCTTGGTTTTCCAGAGTCTTTTGACACAAATGAGTGATTCATTGGAAAGGATGATTTCAGAAAGCAGATGGAGGGTGCAAGGAAGATTCATTTGGACCAGTTTCCTTAAAACCCATATGTGGTGAACTATTTGGATTCCATCAAACCACTAATAACCTTGAATGCAATTTTGAATGAAGAATTCAAGAGGGGTTCCAATTACAATCATGAATTGTTAACAAATATTCAATTCAAACAACATCAATTAGAACAAATGACAATTCCACCACCTGAATAGTGAAAGTTGCTAGAAAAGGTGATACAATGATTTGATATTGATAATATAAGTTTCCAAGTTCCAACTCAACTCTATGCAGAGTTGTCTTTGAGCAAGATTTTGAATTGCCAATGCCTCCATGTATTCCTTCATGTGAAAATCAATAAAAAAACTCAAATTTAGTAATATGTTGATGTTCAATTATATGTATTATTTATTTTATAATTTGAAGAAAAAGTTTGGTTTCAACTACTAGATACACATTAAACAATTGTTGATGTTCATTGTTGTATATGCTACTATTGTTAATATGTTATTAAGTATTGAGTTGAGTGATGAATCACTAAATAGATGTTTAAGTTTTAACACAATTAAAATATGAAATTATTAATAATATGTTAATTTAGTCATACAAACCTATGATTCCATCAGATTCTTTGAATTAAAGCAAAGACAAAATCATACATTCGACCAAAATGATTGAAGACTAATAGAAGGATCCTTGATCATTTTATTAATAATTCATATGAAAAAATACAAAAGGAGAGAATCTGCTCCAAAATATGCATTTTCTCATTCAAATTCCATCACTATTCTAAAACCATTATGCCTATTACAAACTTGAATTCATACCTAAGACTCAACACTAACTCTATTTCTTTGTGCTTGAATTACAAAATTCTCTTACATGAGTTTAAAAGCTCTTTCAACCAAAGACCCATGCAATTAGCCTTGAATTCCCTTTTATAAGAACAAGGGAGCAAACAAGGTTCGGGCCAAATTACACATTTAGTCACATTTACATTTGACATACATTTGAATTTTAATTTCAAAACGTCCCCAAAGGCAGTTACATTTTCATTTCCAAATATGAGGGAGAATTTCATATGAGACAAAAACCATTTCCATTTGTTGGTGAAGATTCTCCTGACTTCCAAAAGGCTCCTTTAGCCAATGCAAATTAATCTTTTCCATGAGAAAACACTATAGTCCACATGCTTTAAAAACTTGTAGAAGAAAAGCATAGTTAAAGAATATACCAAAGTAATTCCACATCTGCAATCCTTGTCACCACATTTGAAACTAAGAAAGTCCAATATTTGAACGTTGATATATCCAAGGCCTAATTTGTACTCATTCCAGGCCATGTATTGCACTTCCCTACTGAAATTTTTTATTGCAAACCACCAACCAAAATTGTGGTCACCCACTCCCACTTGCAGCAATTTATATGTCCAATATGTCAATATAGTTGGACTTCCATAATGCAAACTCCTATTTTGTAGGCTAGTCAATCCCGTGATTTTTTCTGCCTTTTTTCTGTATGGGCTATACCTGACTACCACCTAATTTGCTTCCTTATCAAAATCTTCAAGGAAAGCCCCTGTATGCATGAGCTTGTCCATATTGTTCCTCAACTTAACCAAATCCATTTCATCACATATTGTTTTGGCCTAGGAAGTTATCTCTTGAGCCACCTAGTCTTTCCACTCTTGTAGGGACTTAACTTCACTCTTCTGATTTAGAATGTCTGGAAGAAGACCAAAGTTCCAATCATTGAACTTCTTAACCAATTCTCTAATCTTCACCTCTAAAGACTCAATCAACCCTTGAGAATTAGTTATATATGTTATAAATCTTAGGGTTAGAAGTATCTTTGGAGGCTTATTTGCATCACGAGAGGATGCAATAGCCATATCCCTCAGCATTTGAGCCCTTGGAATCCATTTATTCATTAAATGAATCGCAATTTCTTTATCTCTATAAAGGTTCTTAATGGCATAAGACATCAAAGCATAATTAGCATGAATACTGATTAATCTTTTCTCTGCCCCCTTATTCAAGTGCTCAAGCATTATTGTCACAATCTTCATATTATTCAAATGAACAAGATCATCCATCCTATCTTCATAAGTCTTGAGCTTTTCCATCAGCTCCTCCTTGGTAACTTCCTCAAATTGAGCAACATCTGATGATTTAGGAGTTGATTGTGCCATTTGTACATCTTTAGATTCAATGGAGGTAGACTCCTCTTGATTTTGAGGAGGTGAAAGAATTGGGGAAGGAGGAGGAAAGATTGTAGCATGTGAGGTACTAGACTACAATGCTTGGAACTGTTGTTTCCATAGAGCCATTTGAGTTTGCATTTGATCCATCTTTTCCTGGCTCAATTTGTACTCAAAAATCACCTCATTATATTTGGTTCTAAAACTATCCCTTTCCTTCATTAATGACTCAATTGTGGCTTTGGTGAATTGTGCCACATTAACATTCATGGTTGTTTCCTCCAAGGTAGATGTATCTAAAACTTTTTTTATGATTAAGCCTCCTCTTACACCTAGGGAAAGTTCTGCAACATTAGTCTTTTTAGTGGTTGGGGCTAAAGCCCAACTAGCAAGAGTATCCCACTGCTGACTAAAAGCTAACCCTATAAATCCAATGTGACTTCTTCACTATTAAAAATGGGGGCATCTTTTCTTCTCACAGTGTCAAAAGCAATTACTGATGCCAGGTCCCATTTTGGGAATAATAACACTCCACTTTTTCTCACCAATGCCTTGCCCTCTTCTGTAGAAATGTTCGAATACTTGGCCCTCATTTCATCTTAGACCTTGGCTTCAACAACCTCTTGGGGCTTCTTAGGGCTCTCACTTCTCCTTGTTTGCACCAGTGTTGCATACTCATCCTTCATTACTCTTCATACATATTCCTTGAATGCTTGTGGCTTGACAAATTGATAATCTTCCATAAAGCTTTTATAGGCTTGGAATCTAACATCCTCAGAGTTATTTATTCCACTTAGGTCAGCTTTGCTCAACCTAAGGCTCAAATTCTATGATATGATTCCCCCTTGAGGAGATGACATCCCTTGCATTATTTCCTCATCAATTATAGCAATTTCATCATTTCACTCCTCTGCAAGATAGTCCCAGATCAGATGCTTCAACTTTTTACTTCTTTATTGATGGGCATGGCTCCCTTGGAGGGGATGATTCTCTAATTGGAGAATCCAATTCAATTATTTTAGGGGTAGAAGAATGTTGCGGTGACAATGGAGATAGCTACTGCTATGGAGACTGCACTTTTGACTCCTCAAACTGTGCAGGAGTTACAACTGTTTGTTGCTTCTTTACTATAATTTTTCTCCTTGAATAAATGTGCATCTTCTTAGAAGGTTGCACATTTGACTCTTCATCTATGATAAGGGCCTTCCCCTTATCTTGCACAACTTGTTTCCTTTAGTTTTTTCACTACTTTGTCAAAATTTGGAATCACAGCTTCAATCTTCAAAATTGGGTCAGTAATAGCTGACAAAGCTTTAAAACCAGGCTCTTTTACCTTGATTTCTCTTTCCAATTTTAGAAAAACACCCCACTTATTCTATTAGCTTGGACATCAAGGTCAAAAATATTTCTAATGAGGTCCTCAGGCATAGTGTGGGTATGAACATATCGACCTCCCTATTTCTCCTCATTAACCAGGCTATGAACCCCTCAAGATCATATGTCCTGTATGCCTAGAGCTTCATATTATAATGGTTGAGATAGTGTTTCACAATATTCCTCCATCCATGTGTTATCATTACAAAATCTGCAAACATAGTGTATGTAGGGAAGAAAGTTCCCTTTCACTTCTTATCCAGGAAGAAAACATCTACATTCCCTAGCTACCATATTACCTCCAAAAACCCAATCCTTAGAGGCACTTCCTTGGGAAGTATGTGGGGTTTCAATTATGTGCCAAATACCCTTACAATTGTACAATCCTTATAGAGAATTACATCCCCCCAATTGTGGGAAATATTCAGATTAGGCCTCCTCTCAGCAAGCCTCAAAAAGTCATGTAACTCCTTGGGGATCCTAGGTACATCCAACATTAGAGCCTGTCTCAATTTGGTGGTAAAAATATTTGTAGCAGTCACATAGTTGGTCTTTTGTTCATTCCTATCCAATATAGGGTTTCGTGACTACACCGACATCTCAATACCATCCACAACCCTTTTAAGTTCCATCACTCGACCAAAATAGTCTACACCTTTGACAAGAAACATATGCATAAAGAGCGAAAACCACTAAAATCTGAAACCAAGTTTCCCACCCTTCAAAGCCACCAATCCTTTGTGAATTTCATTTGCTATATAGGTGGAAAAATCATACAAGGTATTTATGTTATTAAGGTGTTGGATACTCATATCCATGTACATATGGGCCATTGGCATGCTAGAGCCAGGATCAAACCCTAAAATTTGGTAGAAGGAGTAAAAGGTCTTCTAAAAATATGGTTGGAAATACTTAATAGGGAGGGTCTCAACATCAAAGGGTCCCAAAGTAATCATTCTTTTGTATTTTTCCTTCCCTACTAATATCAAAAAATTGGTCACCACTGACACCCTAAAGTTGTGTTTTATCCTTTTGTATTCCTCCCTCAACATCTACCCATCGATCTTAACCATGTCACTACTCCAAGTGTTCAACTTGAACACATATACAACTTCTTCCTTATTAACCCATACTATATTTTTTCCATTATGAGCTCTAACAACCCTAACCAGAGGGTCATAGTTCACAATAATTTCTTTGAGAAGATCAACATTTATGAACATGTTGGGTACAACCAATTTACCCATGCCCAACCTCCAAGCGTTGTAGAAAGGGATACTAGCATTCATATTTCCAAACCATCCTTGGAAAAGAATCCATCCAAAGTACGATAGGGAAACATCTTTAATTGTACAATAATAATCAATGATGCCAAATTTAGTTCCAGGGCCAAAGTACATACATTGTCCCTTTGGTTTCTCAGAGGTTGAAGATACAATTTGTTCGGTTAAGTCTTGTGCCAGAGGTCTCACAGTAGGCTTTGACTTAGAAGATTGGTCTTTTGACGTGGATGCTTTGACTTTGGGTGTCATAGTAACAGAGTTTGTGCAAACTAGGGTTTACTACTTAGCAAATTGCAAGCTTACAACTAGGGTATGGGTTGATGCAAGGAAATAATAGGACTAAATAGGCTAATCATTCAAATTGAACATCAAACCTTAAAAGAAATGCAATGAAACTAGAAACACTAATGACAGAATGATAGAACAAGCACTTACAACAAATTTTGAAACAACTGAGAAGCAAGATAGCAATTTTACTTATTGGTTTTGCGAATGCTTGAAAACCCTAACTCTTGTCGTTGAACGAGCTTAAAAATTTCAGCGAGAACTAATTAGATACATTAAATGCTTTAACAGTTTGCAATTATACTTTAAAGTAAGTTATATGGCTTTAAAACATACCAATTTGGTAGTTCTGTGTGATATCCACCATTATGGTTCACTCACACGAACCAAAATGGTTGTTACGGCTCATTTGCCCTCAATCTTGAACTATGAATTTTAACCATCAATCTCATAGTGAGATGGCTCAATAGATGGCTCAGATTTAGTCAAATAAGTTTGAAAACTTGATTACAAATGGTTGTAATCATTAAACGCCATGTGGATTTATCTCCATGTCACTCTACGGGCTCCACAATCTCCACAAGTGTTGAAACTGTCTACGTGTCAACCTCCCCGCTTCCCCTCTGGGTTTTAAGCGTGTGCATCTTACAGAAGTGCGAAGATGAGGAACGACTAAGATTTGTTTGTCAGATACCATAGTAATTGTTGATTTACACACCTTTAGTCATTGGTGCCTTCGAGCAGTGGTAGGACCTTCGACCTTTCAAAAGGGTGGCCAGGTGTTGCCTGCCCGCTATCACGTCGGCTCCTTAATTTGATTATTTTAATCCCACGGGATGGAGGGGAACCAACAGAAAGCAGTCAATAGGACCTTCCAAGCATAACTAAGGATTTTAATAAGCACGTGCACTTATTACATGACTTAAAAGGGGTTGCCTGCCTAGGTTTATAACATGAACAATATTGAGTGAATATTAAAACCCAAACTTAGGGAAAGAACAAGAATTAAAGAATTGAATGACCCAAATAAGACAAGGCAAGATTTATAAGAATTTTATGGGTAGTAACGGAGAACACTAGGCTAAGGGGCCAATGAGTAAATGGACGCAAAGGCATAAAATATGACTTAAGAGACGGGAACAGGTAAAACCCGGTCAACTACAAATTAGAATGTAGGTAAAAGGAAAAGACACCTAGGGTTTTTGAGAGGGTTTAAAACACACATGTAAACCCTAGAACATAAGAACTACTTGAACCCTAAGCCTTATGACACATTCCAAATCAATAGAACGGCCAGATTAGAAAGACAACTAGATTTAAGCAACTTTTGGGATGCCTACTGTAAGCTATTTGATAGCACATATAGGAAATATTGTAATTTTGCTCTGTAATAACAAAAGATGACTCTAATAATTAAGTTTATATCTTTAATTTTTAATATAATATCGACCTTTCTTGCTCTCTAGTATTGTATTCACTATCTTCTGACTCAAAATAATCAACGGTTATTTATAAGTTGTCATATCACATCATGTGTTTATGTTATGGATGTTGAAATTTTAGCTTTTGTTCGAGGAATGGATTAATATTCCTTTTAGTTATTTATCAAAGATTGTGTGAATGGCAATGCAATAGGAATTTACAAGTAGTGTGATAAGTGTTGTTCTTTAAAAATGATACAGAATCACATATCAAATTCAATACCATGGAATACAATATAAAATATCATAATTCATGGAATACAATATAAAATATCATCAACTATAGTTTGGAATATGATTCATGAAGTGCAATATAAAATAAAATATCACAAAGTGAAATGATTCACAATTTCATAGAATTTACAATATAAAATATAATCAACTACAGTTTGGAAAATGATTCATGACTTGTGCAGTATAAATACCTAAAAGTTGCTAATTCACTTCTATTTCCCAAATGGAGTTAAGTTCCTGAAATTGACTTTCAACATGAGATAAAGTAAAAGAGTTGTCTTGATTATGAGTTTGGACTTCATTTTCTTCACCATGCGTCTCAAATTCAACATTCATTGTGTCATTGTCAATTGTCCCACTGCTAGTGCCACTAGTACCATCATTTGGAGAGTTGCACAACCCTCTTCTTTCGCATATGGACCTCCATATTGTGAGTGCCCTTTCAAAAGGAAAATTTTTGACATTATACACGATTCCTTTCATCCTCAAGCAATTTCCAAATTCTTGTCTAGTTTGTTTCTTATCCTTGATATAAAAAATGCCAATGAACTAAAAACTCTCTCATCCTCCATCGACCCCAATATCATTGTTTGACATAAATCAACAAGTTTGAAATATTTTGATATCGAACCACACAATATTTCACTCTGACCTAAGTTTTTCCAAGCCTTTGTTATTGATCTCGGTTCAAAGGACTTCTCCATGCCCATGGAATCAAATTGGTCCATCATACTTGTAAAATTCTTACATTGTTTTCTAAGCTTATTTGCATTTATAATTCCTTCTATTGTCTGCTCATTGTACTTTACACTTTTTGAAAAGTGTTCGATCAAGATATTCACTTTATCATGAGAATAGGTAGGGCTATCTCAGTTTACCCAAAATTGAGGATACACGATACCCATGGCTTCAAGTATTTCATGTTGAGGGAATCTATCATAAATCTTCGTAGAAAGGAATTTTGCAATTTTCTCCAAATTATCACTAACATATTTAACAATGTCGTTAAAATATTCCTTTCTAACAAGTACTTCTCTGATAGAGCGCCTGGTTGTCATACAATGGTACATTGGTATCTCAAATCCGCGTACACAGATACATAAGTTCCTACTTGCATTAAATTGTAAATAATTATCAAGCTTATTCAAATCAGTAATTTTCTACCAGATGAAAAAAATTGGCTTTTAGAAGTTAGATCTAGATATAGATGATCGAGGGCCATGCATGTATGTCTACGTAGTTTGGCATATTCATTAATATACATAGTTTTGTCTTGGGCTTTCTTCACAATATTGTTCATTTCATCCAACATGGGGAGAATACTAGCTAAAGTCAAGAGTGTCTCTATATCACTTAACCTATGTAAGAGGTTAGGAGCTTTGTCTACTATGTTGTGATGCTAGTACATTACTCCAATCAAGGATTGATATTCTAAGAGAACTTGTTGCACTAGTCCATGCAGGGAGATCCATCTGGTATCAACATCCTTGAGAAGCTTGTTTCCTACTTTTATTCCCTCAACAAAATTTTGAAATTTTGTGAAACGTTTGGGACTTCAATGAAAGTATGTGTAGAGCTCATAGACTAGATTTTCAACATTTGATATTGTAGGAAACTTGCTCACAATTCTAAATGTTAAATTCATTATGTGGACCATGCAATGAATGCCAAGTGTTGGCCTCCTCTAATGGTTCAATAACTAAGACCTTAAAGTTGTAACTTAGAGATTAGATATCTACACTAAGTAGTTGTCTTGCTCATCATGAAGGCTCATTTCATTGTCAACCCAGGGACATGAACTTGAAATGGGTCAGCATTGTATGTGCACTAAGACTCAACTGTAGTCATCCTTTTCCTATAACTAGAAAGGAAATAGTACTAAAAATAAAATAATGAAAAGGAATTAACATAAGTACTGAGCATGAATCAACAACCAAACTGAGCATCAACAATTGAACTGAAATGGATGATAGAAATAGAAATCTCAGCAAACAGACAGGAAACTACTCTATCTACATTGGCTATAGGAACAATCACATAACAGAGTTCCAATGGCTACAGGAACATATAATTGCTAAGACTACAACTAATTACTGAACAGAAAGGTAACTACTAAACTAAATGGATGGAATTCTCACCAAATGGGCCCCCTTGAATGAATTTTCTCTAAACCAACTCAAATAAAACAAATCAAAATATCATCTTATTCATTGAAAACATGATTACATGTCATATCAGCAATATGATTGTATTACATGAAACTAAAAATGCAAGTACAATACTAGAATATCCAACCTTGTGAAAAGGGACATCTGATTATTATTTATAGGGGAAAAGATTCTAATTAACCCTAACTAACTAGGTAGTCAACTCCAACAGAATAGGACTCCATTTATTGAAAGCATGAAAAAGAGGAAGGAGGTTATGCATGTGCCAGATTTAGTCAAACCAGACTTGCCTCGATGAGGATCCAGCACAATAACACCTCCTATATTTTCTCAACTAACAAACATGATCATTTAAAGGTAAGTTACAACTTCCACACAAGCTGGGAGTTTCCCTCCATTGGAAGTTTTCCCTCCATCGACTTCTTTAATGACGATCTTTTTGACTTCTTTAGCAATCGGCCAGCTGGCATGAACTCCTTCCACCTCACAATCTTCATTTATATATGCATCTTGATATGAACCTGCATGATGACATTAGTGTGCACAAAGTAATTATGTATCCATAATCACCTTAGAATAACATTCATTCAATCACGTGTAAAATTAATACAAATATATCACATAGTAGGTTAATATTATCAAAAGTCACAAGGATAAGTTCATGCCCAAGGTTCATAGATTTAGGGAAATAATATAGATGAGTGTCAATAACCAGGTGCTAAAGTCCATAGTAACAACAACATAATATATGATAAACCATATCAAAATTGAGCCATTATTTGTACTCATCATCTCCCCCCAACCTAATGATATGTTGGTCCTCTAGTAGAGGGAACTCTATTCCTTTTCCTTGCCAAAGCTTTGAAGTCACCAATTGTTGTTTGTCCTTGATCAGTCTCTACAGTATCTAAATTTGGATTCCAGTAGAACCTCTGCTTGCTTTCCAATCTGCCCCACCTTGGCCTTTATGTATCTACATCATACTAATAGTTTTTGTAATTTGGTACTGGCCACAATAGGATGGGTGGCTGAAATATCAACGGAAGCCAATAGTGCTACTTCATCCTCCCAAGATGCATGTACCTGATGCTTCTTTTTCAAGCTGCATAGTAATTTTGTAGGGAATGGGGTTCAGCTTGTTTTAACTGATCTAGAAAATCATTCCATCTCTATGACATATACCCCAATACTTTTTT
Organism: Sequoia sempervirens; assembly: GCA_007258455.2. Taxonomy (NCBI): domain Eukaryota; kingdom Viridiplantae; phylum Streptophyta; class Pinopsida; order Cupressales; family Cupressaceae; genus Sequoia; species Sequoia sempervirens. The sequence continues at coordinate 125,794 of VDFB02374176.1, forward strand.
CCTGTAGTAGCAGCTATCTGCTCATATTCTTGGTATGCTTCCTCCCTAATAGGCATGATCTTGTTTTTGTACTCCAGATTATAAAGAATTATGTGCCAGGTGTAATAAATGTCTAAAGTGTTACCTAATTCATCTCTTAGAGACAAGGTGGTATGGAGTTCTCTTTCTCTATATATTTTAAATTGTTGCCCCCAGCTGATTTCATTTTGAATCCATGACATGAATTCCCTCAAGTAAATATCTCCAATGTATAACAATGGGTTCCAGTCATGGTCATTAGGAAAAACATAATTATGCAAGTACAATTCACACAACAATTTTTTAACCTCGAGAGGAGAGGATTGATAGGCTTTGAAAAATTCTTATGGTGTTTCAATGGAAGAGCTTAAATCATAAATGACCCTTGACAGCTTGAAAGAAAGATGACGCTCCTTTAAATGTAGTGCATATACCCTTGGGGGAGTTCTGCATGCCATCATTTGTGGTACTAGAGCCACCACATTATCTACCTTCTCCTTTAATGCAGTAATCTCTGCATTCTTCTGCTCAATTTCTACATTTTTCTTAGTGATTTCTTCCTATAGCTTGAGTCTTTCTTTATTCCATTCTTCCTCTTTCTTGTTCATTTCATTCCATAAGTCTAGGGCTACTGATTCCCATGAAGAAGTAGGAGGTTTATGTTTTCCTACTTAAATCTTTCCTTGCACTGGTTCGTGTTGTTCAAATTGCTTTGTTTGCAGTGATTCTTGTTGTCCAAATTGCTTTGGTTGTAGTAGTTCCTGATTTTCAACCTACTCTGCAACAACAACAAGCTCTGCCAATCCTATGTTTGCTTGTTCCTCATAATCTTCTTCCACTTCTACATTTACCTGCCCCTTAGGAGCCTTTTCCTCCTTCCTAGGTGTCCTTCTGAGTCTAGGGCTCCTTTTTGGAGGCATATCAATAGTTGACTTAGTTGGTTTTGACTTCTTTGGTTATTTATCTTAGTGGCTACAGGATGACCAGTGTTTTCAACTTTCCACTTCCTAGGGCTAGGTTTTACTTTTTCTGGTTCTTGCTTCTTAGCCTTCCCTTTTCTAATTTATGCCTCTCTCATTTGTGCTTCCTCTTTTCTAAGGGCAACCCTAGTGTGAATTGGAGTTTTAGGGAGAACATTGACATTAGGGTTTGAGGATGAACTTTCTTCATTTGAATACTTTGATTCAAAGGGACCAATTTCTACTGTTGATTTTGCTACAAGAGGGTTTGTGCTAGGGTTTGTGCTAGAAGTTGAAGCTCCAGGAGTGGTTTTAGTAACCCTCTCATCCCTACTAACCCTATGAGCTTGGTATTGACCCTTAGGACCCATATTTTCTAATTTGAACTAATCAATGCTCAAAAAATTTTCCCATGACATACCAGACACTTCTTGCAAAGATTTTTCTACTAACAATTTAATCAAATAGTGATGGGAAACAAAGTTTTCCCTACCTTTATGTGTTTCATCTGCCATGATTGCAAGAAGCTTGTACAACACATTTGGCACATTCATCCTCCTGCCATGTCTCATGTGGTTCAGAAGTTGGAAATGTATAGAATGAAGGCATGATTGGTGACCCTCACATGTAATATATTTGATAATGTAGATAGCAACTTGTTTCCATTTTTCTAGCAAAGAAGTTCTCCTTGTTCCTTGTCTGTCTACCACAAGTGGAGGATCACTAGGCTCAATGAATTCTACGCTACTTGACCTAGCATCCTTAGAAATAGGGTAGGGTTCTCCTTCAGCAAGCAAACTCGTTACTTTAGTAATCCTCTCTTCAATGAATATAACTTCTAACCCTTTCACCATTTCCTTGCCATCAAAGAGTTTTTGTGCAAATTCTAGAGCAATGTCGTCATTGAAACTATCTAGTTTCATAAAGTAGTCTAGCCATCCATAATTTCTGAATCTGGCCAGAGAGAGTGCATCCTATAGGATCACTTGGTGAATTGTAGGTTCATTTCTAATCAGCTAACCTCCCATGCTTCTACCCACAATTTAGCAAACACCTCTGCAAAATCTTCTTTCATGCAATCCTTCTTCTGAAATCCCAATTTCTTTCTACTTCCTACAACTCTTCTCTAGTGCTAAAGGTGCCAATGTCGTATGACTCTTCAATTTACCTTTTTGGTGGCATTATAACTATGACTAAGGAAATAAGGAAGACATAAAAGAGGGACGTCATTAAATAAAATGGCGACTAGTGTCATATCATACATGCAAGACTATATCATTTCAAATTTTCTGCCATGCTTGCGCATGAATGACATGTATGACACATGGACACATGGGTTCACACTCCCCCCAAACCTAAATAAAAGCATGTGTCTACATAGGCTAGGATGTAATTATGATATGAAAGGGCAGAGTACTAATATGTGCTATGTGAAATATCAATATTAATGTATATTAATTAAACAAATGCATTTAAGATAATTAAGATACATCAAGTTGTTATGCACGTACTTGAAAATTTGGAGTGTCATTTGCAAAGAATGTGGAAGGAAGTATCGATCACTTTAAAGGCACAATTAAGTTATAAATGAAGTGATGATAGAGTGAAGTGATGGTGGAGTTATGGAAGAGAGAGAAAGGATGGAGATGGATGGACAAATAGATTTATTGATGAAGTTTATTCCCACAAAAAGTGGAAATCTCTATTATGGTTTGATGCATACTTTGACTAGTCAGAAGGATGGACACTAGGTCTGCTTCCTTTGGCTGCAGGAACTTCGAAGGTCTAGTGTTCAATAAATTGCTGCATGAATTCTTGTTTGGAAGTCTGTTTATGGTATAACCTAAGACGATGAACATTGACCAGGAGCTTGAATCTGACAGGATCAATTGTTGTGAGTTGAATAACACCATTGGAGAAGACCTTTGCAACTTCATATGGTCCCAACCACCTAGTTTGTAGTTTGGCTGCATTGTCTTTATATCTGGAATCATAAAGAAGTGCCCAGTCACCTGGCTAAAAATTATTTTCCTTGATGTATTTGTCACGTCATTTGACTCTTTGGTTCTACACCATCTCAACATGATGGAGAGTTGATTTCCTCATCTCATCTAAGGCATTTAATTGTATAATCATGTCCTTTTGTGCCTCAGATATGTCTATCCCAAGGTCTAGCATTGTTCTAAGAGTTTTATGTTCAAACTCTATAGGCATCATGGTCGTTTTTCCATACAATAATTCAAAAGGAGTAAAACCAGTGGTTGTTTTCCAAGTGGTTCTATAAGCCCAGACAACTTCTAGAAACCTATTTGCCCAATATTTTTTGTGAATTGCCACTATTTTGGTCAAAATAGCCTCTATTTCCCTATTTTTTATCTCAGACTGACCATTGGCTTGAGGGTGATAGGGTGTAAATTTCCTATGCCTTACATTATATTCATTGACCAATGTTGTGACAAGAGTTGATGTAAACTAAACCCCTTGATTTGTGGCTATCTCTCTAGGAACTCCATAGCGTGTGAAGATTTCTTCATAGAGGAATTTTACAACCTTATTGTCTCTGGCATGTTTCATGGCTTTGACCTCAACCCACTTAGTCACATAGTCAGTGCAAACCAAGATGTAAGATTTTCCATTTGATGGTGAATCAATTGGACCTACAAAATCAAGTCCCCATTTATCAAATAGTGTGATAACTACTTGAGGGTATAGAGACATGATTTAGTTAGCCAACCCATCCTCTGACATCTATCACATTTCCTAGTGTACTTTCCTGCATCCTTATTAAGTGTGGGCTAGTAATATCATGTATTGAGAATCATGGTTGTTCTCTTAGCTGCAAAGTGCCCTCTACAGGGTTCATTATGACATGCATGTAGTATATCATAGGTTTCATCCTCTCTTACACATCTTCTCATCACATGATCTAGTCCAGTATAGAATAAACAACCTGCAATCCATGAGAATGGAATTTTTTTCTCAATAAGAACCCTTCTCTCTTTTGGAGAGAAATGAGGGGGAACTCTCCCTATAACAAAATAATTGGCTATATCTGAATACCAAGGTGTGTGCACACTAATGGAGAACAAATGCTCATCAAGAAAGGAGTCATCAATGACTTGAGTGTCTTCTAATGTAGTCAATCTAGAGAGAAGATCTACCACAACATTTGTCTTACCTGGTTTTTCTATAATGGTGATATCAAACTCTTGCATTAAAAACAACTACCTTGCTAATCTACCTAAAATCAATGGCTTGTTCATAAGGTATCTTATGGCTGCATGGTGTGTATGGACAAAGATTTGATATCCTGTAATATAATGCCTAAACTTGTTGAGAGCATAAATGACTGCCAACATCTCCTTCTTTGTCATTGTGTAGTTAAACTCAGATCCCTGTGGGTTCTTGCTAACAAAGTAGATCAATTACATTCTCAATTGCTCCCTCCTTTCATCCCAAGACAACCTCTATAGCATAATCAGATGCATCTATGTGAATATGGAAAGGGAGTTCCCAATTAGGGCCTTTGAGCACAAGAGTATGGGTTAAGGATGTCTTTAAATTAGAGAATGCCTTATCACAATGTTTGTCCACTGGAATTAAACATCTTTAGTTAGAAGATTATAAAGTGGTGTTGCCATCTTACTAAAATCTTTTATGAAGTGCCTATAGTATCCTACATGTCCCAAGAATCTTCTAACATCTTTTTGCTTGATAGGAATAGGAAGATTGGTAATTACCTCAATCTTGGTTGGGCCCACTTGAATTCCTTTATGAGAGATATAATGGCCAAGGACTACTCCTTCCTGCATCATCATGAAGCATTTCTCACTATTCAAGGACAAATTGTGGTCCTCACATCTATGCAAAACTTTTCTTAGGTTTTCTAATGCTTCTACAAAATCAACACCATAAGTAGTAAAATCATCCATGTAGATCTCCATACAATCATGTGAGATATCTAAGAATATACTAATAACTGCTCTTTGAAAGGTTGTAGGTGCATTACATAAACCAAATGGGAGTACTAAATAGGCATAAGTTCCCCAAGGACAATTAAAAGTTGTCTTCTCTTGATCTTCAAGTGCAATCTGTATCTAATTATAACCACTAAATCCATCCAGGAAGGAAAAATATTGCTTACCTACAAGTGTATCCAATACTTGGTCTATAAAAGGAAGGGGAAAATGATCCTTTTTGGTGGCAGAGTTTAGTTCTCCATAGTCAACAAAAACTCTCCATTTACCTCCCTTTTTAGGCACAATTACCAAATGGGACACCCATTGGCTGTCTAAGATAAGGTAGATAAATCCTGCATCCAATAACTTTTGTAGTTTCCCTTTCACAATCTCCCTCAGTGCAGAGTTTATTCTCCTTTGTGGTTTCCTTACTAGTGTGAAATCATCTCTAATGTAGATCCTATGAGTACATAGTTTGGGATCTAATCCTTTCATGTCATTGTAATCCCATGCAAATGCATGTTGATGTATCTTCAATAGGTTTGTTAGGGACAACCACTGCTCTTGACTTAGCTTGTTGTTAATATTCAAATGTTTCCCCTCTAAAACTTGTACTTGTGTGGTCAAATCAATCATGGTTGTTTCACTAATTCTTGGCAATTTTAGTTCATGTGGTAACAATAGATGAAGCATATCTGTTGTTGCAAGAAATTTAGGTGTAGGAGGAGCGGGCATAAGTGTTTGCAATGGACATGTAGAATTAGATTCATGAGTGGATGATTCTTCATGCACTTCACAATGGTTTCGAATTATATGGGATAACATGTCATCTTCTTCTTGAAGCTACACGAAAGGGCTTCTACCTATCATCATGAGTTGTGCTACTAAATTGACCTCCTCGGCCTCTTCTCCAACATGTGGCCATCTGGGGTTGTCCATATCATGGGATGGTTGAGCAGGAGGATAGAGGAAAAATTTCTTAGTGCTTCTCCCATCAGAAAGTCATGTCCCCTGACTGACATCCAATGTAAGCATCTATTGTAGCTAACCATGACCTACCCAGAATAATGGGATACCCTCCTAATGTAGCTTTAGGGGAAAGGAGCATGAAGTATGTTGGATATTCCCAAGAGTCTAGAGTAACAACAAGGTCTTCTACTATACCATCTGGTTTGACAGTGGAACTGTCAGCAAGCTATAGGATAGTAGGAGTAGGTTTCATATTTGTAACATTTAGTTGTTGTAGGATATCCTTAGTCATCACATTGATCACTACTCCTAGGTCTATTAGAGCATTATTTACTTAGATTCCATTGATGATGACTCCAACTATAGGACTACCTAGGTTAGTATATTTAGGAACAGTGACTTTCCCAAGCATGATATCTACCAACTGTCCCACCACATGAACGGTAGTGGGGTCCTTCTTTTTCCTCCCTGGCTTTTTGAGACATGCTTCCTTGATTTCCTTACTATATATGGGGACATATTTTATGGCCTGGAACAAGGGTATCTTGACACATATTTGCTTCAACTACTTCAAAATATTAAAGGTTGTTTCTTCTTTCTCTTCCTTTTGTTTAACAACTTCTAACCTTTGAGGAAATAGTGGATCTTGATTAGACTATTGAATTGGTTCAGGATTCTTGGGCACACTCGACTGAGCAATGATATCAGATAGACTCTAATGATCCTCTTCTTCCATAGGAAGCTTTGTTATGATAGGAGTGTAAGGAGATGAAAAAGTGGTTCCTGAACATAGATGAATATCACTCACACTCACAACATATACAGGAAATTGATTAGGATCTACATAGTAGACAAGTTGTTGTTGTGGTTTGTTATTTGGGTTAGGTGTGCGTTAAGCTGGTAACTAAGTAGGTCTAGGTGTGCTAGAGTTTGAGCTAGTAGGAGGAGGTATTACGGTAGGTTGTTGAGGTTGTGGAGGTGGCTGCATGTAACCAATTGTTTGGTTTGGCCATTGTTGTCCTCCCCTCCATTGGAATGTCGGATGCTAGTTTCCTAGAGGTTGTTGCTGCCAATTCCCCTTGAATTGTTGCCACTGGGGTGGAGAGTTTTGGTAATTGGGCCAAGTATTTGGGGGTTTGTTCCAAGGCTGAGGTGCATAGCCTCCAAAGTTGGATGGGTATGGGGGTTGCCATTGATTACCAAATGTATAAGAATTGAAATAAGGTCCACTAAAAGATAATGGATCTAGTGGCATACCTTGTCTTGGAGCCCATGGTCTTATTTGTGCAATGTAAAAAACATGATCATCATCAACCTGAACTGGCCTAAATTCTGGTAGAATTTGCTTGCTATCAATTTTGGCTACCATGTTGCATTTGCAATCCTTCTTCTTTTGCCTACAATGAGGACAATATTCTACCAACATTACTTTTGCCTCCTCTTGTTTCTTCTTTGCATGAAGAGTGTCTAGCTGAGTAGCCATATTGTTTATTATATCCTACTTGAAATCTATTAGGAAATGAGTAATTTCCATCCTTGAAACTCTATTAGTGGAGGATTTACCCATAGAAGATCGGTAACCTCTTCCTTTCTTTAGAGATTCCCCGGAGTAGTTATGACATATCTTCTTAATATCATCCTAGGGAACTTGGGTGATATCTCCTCCTCCTATTAGGTCCAAAGCATCAATGCAAGTTTCACTGATCCCCTGAGGAAGAGCAAATTTTGAGACTCTTCATTGAGTGCATGACATGGGGATTTTTGTAGGGAAAACAAGAACCTTGAAATATAGTCCTCCAAACTTTCATCTTCCTTTTGTTGCATCCTGAAGATATCATCTCCTCTCATATCACTACCCCTACAATATTCTTTATACTTCTCAAGAAAATTTGTTTTCATATCATCCCAAGTCTCTACAGTATTCCTACCTAAGCTCATAAACCATCTTAATGCAACTTCTTTCAAGGTGGCAGGAAACAATTTAAGCCTATGAGAATCAGTAGTATAGTCATAGCTTTTGCAGAGGATATCAAACTCAAATAAGAAAGAGTCAGGTTCCTTTGCCACAAGCCCATAGAACTTAGGAAGAACTGAAGCAGGGATGTTCTTGAGGTTATCAACTTCATTCTGGTGGGTGATAGGAAATGGAAAATATGGTTGGTTAGGTCTATTTGGATTTTGACTAGCCATATTTGCTTGATGGAGTGCCAAAGCGAATAGATTATCAATCAAGTTTTGGGCAGCTTGCTCTTCAGATGAAGTTTCAGAACTAGTCAAATTGGGAAATGCATTAGCAAAAGGATTTGCCTCTTCTTCTTCTTCATCTCTTGGTAGATTTTGAAACTCAACTAGTTGGTTATCAGGATTAGGGTCATAAGGAAGGAATCTCCCATGAGATCTCTTCTCCTGACTCTATGCATGCGGTATTAACTCAGTATCAACCAACTCACACAAAGAATTGGTGAAAGAATAGCATATCATTACTTTTCTCAAATGAAGGGTATGCTAAGAACAAACTTCAGAGATACTAAAACAAGAAAGAAATTGAAAATGACTCCAAAGAACTTCCTAGTTTGACACCATCCCCAACAACAGCGCCAAAAATGTTGGCCTCCTCTAATGGTTCAATAACTAAGCCCTTAAAGTTGTAACTTAGAGATTAGATATCTACACTAATTAGTTATCTTGCTCATCATGAAGGCTCATTTCATTGTCAACCTAGAGACATGAACTTGAAATGGGTCAACATTGTATGTGCACTAGGACTCAACTGTAGTCATCCTTATCCTATAACTAGAAAGGAAATAGTACTAAAAATAAAATGTTGAAAAGGAATTAACATAAGTATTGAGCATGAATCAACAACCAAACTAAGCATCAACAACTGAACTGAAATGGATGACAGAAATAGAAATCTCAGCAAATAGACAGGAAACTACTCTATCTGCATTGGCTATAGGAACAATCACATAACAGTGTTCCAATAGCTGCAAGAACAGACAACTGCTAAGACTGCAACTAATTACTGAATAGAAAATTAAATATTAAACTAAATGGATGGAATTCTCACCAAGTGGGCCCCCTTCAATGAGTCTTCCCTAAGCTAACTCAGATGCAAAAAATCAAAATATCATCTTATTTATTAAAAATATGATTACATCATATCAGCAATATGATGTATTACTTGAAACTAAAAATGCAAGTACAATACCAAAATATCCAACCTTGTGAAAAGGGACATTTGATTATTATTTATAGGGGAAAAACTTCTAATTAACCCTAACTAACTAGGTAGTCGAATCCAACAGAATAGGAGGACGCCATTTATTGAAAGCATGAAAAAGAGGGAGGAGGTTATGCATGCGCCAGATTTAGTCAAACCATACTTGCCTCAACAAAGATCCAACACAACAACACCTCCTAGATTTTCTCAACTAACAAACATGATCATTTAAAGGTAATTTACAACTTCCGCACGAGCTAGGAGTTTCCCTCCATTGGAATTTTTCCCTCCATTGACTTCTTTAATGACCATCTTTTTGACTTCTTTAGCAACCGGCCAACTGGCATTAACTCCTTCCACTTTGCAATCTTCATTTATATTTGCATATTGATGTGAACCTGCATGATGACATTAGTGTGCACAAAACAATTTTGTATCCATAATCACCTTAGAATAACATTCATTCAATCACATGTAAAATTAATACAAATATATCACATAGCAGGTTAATATTATCAAAAGTCACAAGGATAAGTTCATGCCCAAGGTTCATAGATTTAGGGAAATAATATAGATGAGTGTCAATAACCAGGTGCTAAAGTCCATAATAACAACAACAAATATATGATAAACCCTATCAAAATTGAGCCATTATTTGGACTCATCACCAAGCATGTATGGTGCACAAGTAGTTTGCAACTTTGTACAAACACCACTCCTATGACCTTGCATCACTACAACTCCATCAACTCTTACATGCACCAACTTTTTGGAAATTGTCAAGTCATCCATACCTGCAATTTCATTCAAAAATTTCTTGACTAGTTTAAATAGATTTTGCAATGTTGAATTGTCCCTTCATTTTATGAACACAAAGAAGATGAGCTTGGCAGACATGTTGTTTTATAGTATACACATGCATACAGACCCAAGAAGTATTATCTACCGCAGTAACTTCATCTAAAGATAATGCAATGAAGTTTGACTCTTTTACTTTCTCCTTTAAATCTTGCTTTTCCACTGTAGCAAGATAGTTTTCCCATTCCCATTCAACATTTACTAACCAATGTGAGCTAGGAAAGTGAGGAACACCCAAAAAAGATAATAAATTAGAATATTCTAGGTAGTCTATCATAGGATTCCCTCTAGACAAAATATGAAAAACAACACTCATCTGAACAGTTTTTTCTAGTTGTGCTCCTTCCATTGCTTTTCCAAATTGAGCCTCAATTGTACCTTGACATGCAACAAGCTTCAACATTCTTTTCTTATGCTCTTCATATTTTGTGACATACTTAACATGAAGACATTCTTCCTTTGATTTCTATCGTACTATTGATTGTTCCTTTTTGTCTATGATTTATTTTTCATAAACTTTACTGATATACTTTTTTTATAGTGTCAAGCTTTAGCTGCAACTTCTTGTCTCTTTTACATTTCCAACTAAATATCATACACATGCATTCTGTTGCAATTTCAAACTTTTTTTGCTTCCTCCACTCGTACAATGAATGGGTAGTTTGACACCCAATCAAGCTAAAAATTCCTTGTCATTTCCCACTCGCACCCCACTTTTGATTTGCCTTTTCTTTTCTTGCTACCAACATCATCCAAATCAATTATTTCATTTTGGCTAACCAAGGTGTCCATTGGAACATATTTTGCAGTATTTCCATCCTCATTTGACTCATTTAACTTAATGACAATCTCACCTCGACCTTACGGTGGCGATGAGGTATTGTGAATGCCTTCTTCATTAATATTTGGTGGAAGAGTTGATGGTGTAGCTCCATCTTAATCTGATGGATCATAAGCATTGCTAATTCCAAAGTAATATCATATGGTAACTATACGTTTTGGGTGTTTTAATTGCCTCCTAGTCCCTTCACCACCCTAAGGAGTCTTTCCCTTGTTGCACTTGTTGCTTGACATATTGATCTCTCACTTTGAATAAAAGCTGGAAAAATGCCTTCTTGTTTAAGATGGACAGAGAATATAGATCCCATTCCCTACTCAATATCATCTTTAAGATTAGAGCAAGAATGGAAAAGAGATAAATAAATCTTATTACACTATGAAGAAATGATCACTCACCTTTAAGTTTAGGTTTTCATTGACTTGATATTCATTAATGTAGGAATGCTTGTGTTGTAAGTTTGTAACTTGCCTACGATCAACTTCAAGGTTCCAAGTCCAACTTCCGAATCGAGAGCTCACAATTTCAAAATTGAACAAAATGTGTAAGAATAAATGACAATTTCAATTGTAATTATATCAATCCATATTTGGAAAATTCCGCAGGATTTTTAAATGGTATATTAAAAATTTGGTGAATCCTATGTGATTATACAATGATATATTGTAATTTTCAAGGCAATGATTAGCATGGAGGTGTCATGGCAATTGGTCAAAATGTGTGCTCAAATGTAATTTTTTTTAATGTTATTGGCAAAATGGGTCCTCATAAGCAACTATTTATAAATTTTAATTGGTGAAATGGGTCCTCACAAGCAACTATTTGTAAATTTTAATTGGCAAAATGGGTCTTGATACACAATGTTGTTTTAGTAGTATTGGCGAATATGTAGGTGATTTATTACATGCTTCTGAGTTTCCAATCGAAAATATTAATCGGTCCATTTGAAACATGTAGTTTGTTATTGCAAATTTATTACTTAAATATGCCTCATAAAAAAAATCGATGGTGAATGGGCATGCATTGGATCAATGATTCATAAAATTCGGGCAATTTGGCCACCCTATTGGGTGCGCTTAATTCGCCAATTTCGACTTGGCCGATATCTAAAATTCGCCAATTAGTGAATATTCACCACTAAAGTTTTCCCTATCATCCACTTGAGAAACATCAAGATTATATCATAATAATATTATAATAATATAATATAATAACAATAAAATAATTTAATAATTATAATATTTTAAAATTAATATATAATATATAATTTAATATAATATTAATTATAAAATAATAGAATAAATTTATTTACATAATAATAAATATATAACAAGAGTCATGTGCCAGTTGGAGTCCCTTCCTTAAGCAATATTGGGTGTTTGGGGATTTGTTGTGTTTGTTAACCTGTGTTGGAGATGGTCAAACATAGGAATGAGCAGTTTGTTGATTCATATACAAAAAAAATTCAAAAACTTATTATTTTGAAGAATCCAAGTGGTGAGTTCAACAAAATGCCTCAAGACATCATTTATGTATGCTTTTGGGTCTTTGTTCCTTATACAGTTCTTTAAGGATAGAAAATTCAAATGTATTATTATACACAAATTTCATACATCTTGTAAATGAAGACATGTAAAAGCATGCAAAAAGATCAATTGTCACAGACAATTTAAGCCAAATTCAGTTTTAGAAAACCTAGATATAGTCTAAAAGAATCTTTATTCATACTAAATGTGTAGCAAGTAAAGGTTTTGCAAATTTCAATTACGAACAAGGTCACTAATTCAAATGTTCAACATTCTAAAATGAAATGACTGCACAATATCAACAATTTTAAACTTCAAAAATAAATGATTGGGATGATGCATACCATGTAAGGAACAAAAAAAGGATGTCTAACCTTATGACAACTCCTTGCTTTCAAATCACAGACTAGAAAATCATGTGGGCAACAATGGGAGCGATTGTTACAACAAATAGTAGATTCATAGGGACAACAAGCCCAATGAATGCATATCGAAGAAAAACGACGTGTACAACAGCATGTACTACCACCTGGACATGAATAATAATCATTTTACTTTATTCTAGGCTCAATTGGAGATGGATGATAAGGGCCAGGTGTAGGAGGATTGAGCCCATGTTTAATTGGATATGATGGTTGGATGGCAATCCCACATTTTCCAAATGAACTCTTAATATTTCTTTCTATTTTGATGTATTTGTTTTCACCTGAACTTGGACCCCATGAATTCTTTACAATCTAGTACTCCTTATTGGCTGATCCATAACCTACTAATGTGACACCATGATCGAGATTCATTCCACAATTATCATCAAACACACCCTATATCCACAAAATTGAGTTAAACAATTATCCAAAAACTAATTTAGCATAAAATATTTTTATTAGAATTGGTCTTAGCTCAAGTCCAAGGAGAAAAAACTTACAGATTTGTAAAATTCGAACTGTCTCCCACCAGCTTCAATAGCCACACTGATTAGTTGATGTGTTGCGGCCTTCTATAATGATTTTTTATCATTTTTAGGTACATCTTCATAGCCATCAATTGTTACTATATGGGATTTTTTCTGCAATTCATATCATACAAATTAAAAGTGCAAGTTTATACCATATACACATTCCTTCTACATATTCAGTAAAGACATTTTTTTTAAATGGGAAGTAAATAAAAATGGAGAGTCCATGGTTAATTCTACTTGACCTTGACATGATAGCCACAATAACTTCAAATTTCTCCAATACAGAAAAAATGTTCAATCATGACATGGATAGTTCTTGTTTTAACTTTAATCTTGTATTCAATACATTGGACTCCCAAAAGACTAGTTTTAACCCTAATGATTAACCTCATATTTCAATTTTAAATCAGTTACTAATCCAATATGATAGACATTATTTAAAATTTACATTTTTTTTTAGTCATATATTCCTAAATTCTTATTTTTCCTTTAAATTTCATGGAGGATAATAAGTGAATTTCTTTTAGCACTTTAAAAAGCATTAAAAATTTATGAAGAGATTATAAGCCCATATACAAATTGGTCAGGGGATAAAATAAGATTTATGTTGCAAGAGAATAGAAGCTTTAGGCACCTCAATAATCATTCCACGTTGTAATGCTAACAACAAACATACAAGCATCACGATCAATACAACCTATATTAATATTGTGTGCTAGTGTTTAGCAACATTGATACAGTGATTTGTAATTGCATCTCTCTGGAATTTTGACAGTTAAAGCAAATATATATAGCTGAAATTTTCTTTGGGACCTTTAGGGAAAAAATTTCATCTTACAGTTAAATGCCATTGCAAAGGAGTTATAGGGACAAACAAAATAGAGCAAAAAAGAGCCAAATGTATCTACCCCAAAAGCAGAGAGGAAAAGTTGGCTTTAGTTATGAAGACTACTTTTGAAAAATGCTAAAAGGTTGAATAGTTTGCCTTGAACTTTTATATCCAAAGATGAAAAACTAAGTCAAAATAAGGCATTTGGTTTATAAAGAAACTCTAAAATTTGAATGAAGATAATAAAAGGAAAACAATCTTTGAAAATGCAAGGACAATCCATGTGAGCCTAATTGTGAAGGATTGTCTTCTTTATAAGTAAAATTAGTTTAATAACACACAAGATAAAAGGAAAAAAAATTGGCTTGTGGCCTTCCACATGCTGACCTCCTACACCAAATTAATGTCTCCCACAAAGGTGACCTAAAAAACTAGTTGTCCACTATCAAAACAAGATGAGTCTCAAGCAAGATTCTCATGAAGGAGCATAATTCTAACAATCCATAATGGGATTTGGCCTAAACATGGATTTCCTCTACCAAAGAAAGGAGTACATTTGCTAATCAAGTATAATTTATGAACATGGTACATTTATTATTTGCCAAAGTCCATTTATTTTCTTTGTTTCTTATGATTATTTGATAACTCTAGATGGCTTTGTAATTCTCTTTATAGCTTTGGCGCCAATCAAATACCTTTAGCAAATTACAGTTATGCAATAAACCAACAATGCTTGCTTTTGACTCTACAAGGTTTGCTCTAGTTTGTGAAATAAGTAGAAAACAAAAAATATTCAGACATTGCTACAATTTCAAGGAAATAAAATCTCAAACTAAAACATTGACTAAAGTAGGAAAAATGGGTAATTTATGTATACCCATTTTGTGCTACAGGCACCGCTTATAGCCTTATAAGGGTAATCAGATTTGTTGTCAATACCACCATTCTCAACAACAAATTGAAATGCAACATCTATTAATCCACCATTGCACACGTTGTTTTTTCGGTTGTGCACATCAATTCAAAGCAAATTGCTTTTGAATATGTGGAACCTAGCCTAATTCTCATTGAGCCCATTGTAGGCCTTCCCATGCTCCATCTACCACCTTTAATAGATCTGAAAAAACTTTGTATGCTTGGAAAGAATTTCAAAAGCTTCTGAACAGAAATTAGGCCCTCTATTTCCCTATCATAGTCTACTGTGAAACCACAAGTTTGGTCAAATTTTTAGCAGAGGAAGAGGAAGAGAAGTAGCAAAGATAAACTGTAACAAGTTCACAAAAAAATATGAAGGAAATATTTAAGTGTGAGGTTGCTTGGAAAAGAAACAAGAGCAAAGAATCTAAAACAACAAAAAACCAAGAAAAAGGACGAAAAGCGAAGAATTTGGAAGAACAAAAAACTAAGAATGGGAAACGAGCAAAGATAAGTAGAATACAACTCTGCAATGAGGAGCCAAGCAATCAAAATCACAATATTCTTGCCAGTGCACTACTTGTTATTAACAAACGGGTTCTCTATCTCCAAGCGCAATTTACGTGCCTTGTCTCTGCTATCACATGTGGCATACATGCCTAACAACTACCCACCAACAACCCTCATTTCCAAGACACGTTTACAGTTGAAAAACATTAAAAACCTACCAAAAAATTTCCTCCCTTCATTTTTATTAGTCCCGAGAATAATTTGTAAATAGAAATGCCAAAATTTAGAGCTACCAATCAGAAAATTAAAAAAAAAAAGATTAAAATTTTAGTTTAATAAGAAAATAGTTGCAGATCATAGGATAAAAGTGCTAGTACATGAATACCCTCTTCCCCCATCACTAGACCATCTCAAACATTACAATTGATTTTAATTTTTTCTTCTACTCACTTCCGATTGGTGACTCTTTTAAATTTGTAAATGATAAAAGCTAGCAACACTTTAATAGAAAAAATCAATAGCACCATAGGTTAAACACTTTTACCCATTCCCCATAAAGCATTAATTCAAAAAACTACCCACCAATTACAGTAGTCTCTACCTATAATACAGGGACTAATAATATAATTATGTTGAAGATGTCCCCACGCTAAGCTTTTACAACCCCTTTTTATGCCGAATGGTGTAGATTTCCTAATAGCCCATGGAAGATGATGAAACGAATCTCATTCGTTCATCATTTTTCCCCTTTTTCCTACTTTCCCCACCGCTATCCATCTCTTCAACAGTTCGGTTTGATATTTAGGTTTCTAACAATGCTTGTTTATGGAACTAGCAAAAGCGATCAGTTGATTTCATGACTGAGCGACATGAGGTTTCTTGAGAAGGAGAAAATTGTGTGGACTGTGAAAGCCACACCGAAAGCTCCAATTCTCAAGACAAGCTCCATGTTTTGGAAGGGCAGCTCTACTAGATGCTAGAGGTACATTACCAAAAATCACTGTGGATATTTTTAGTATTACCCATGGCTATCATCTTTCCTTTAAATGATTCCTCTTTTCTGCTTGTTTGTTCCATTGTATATTCATAGGATATCTGATTCTCTAGTACTAAATTGGAGGAATCGCTTCTTCAAAATGTCACAAAAGCTTTAGGAATGGCTGAGCTTTCTACTTACGTAGAGTTGTGCCACCATGAAAAGAATTATTTATGAAGATTCGTAATGAGCAATCTGTGAAGCACAGGCTACAATGCAACCATGTGCAAGATGCGGTGGGAGCAAATGAATGGGCATCCTCTAGGCATGTTGCTCCATCTCTTCTCAAACCCCAATTTATTTGAATATTTACTGACATCTTTGGTGATGCCCATCTTGATCCTTATTTGGTAATACAGGCGACTACGAGTTCATTGATGTGATGGTGGAAGTGGAGGCCCCTTCTTTGAAGCCAATCAATGCTCATCGTTTGTTGGTGGACATCGGTTTCAAAGCATAATTTGAGATTTCCCATCCAATTTGAGCCCTCATTTGCAGCTTCCACCATTTCTACATAGCATTCACATCACTTGACCCCTGCCCCCAAAAGTTGAGCATTCTGGCTATGAATCTTCCCTTGCACAAATATCATGATAAAAGGATTTAAATAATTTAAGAACAAAAAAAAAATTGAGATGGCATTGGCAGCTCTAAGGAGGGATTCAATTTACAGAGTTGCACAACAATCATATGCCCTCCTTTCCACTATTTCTTCATCATCATCATTCTCTTCTTCATAATATAGGTAAAAAATGGCCCACTTAAAAAGAAAAATCCTTAAACCTTGTTTAATTTCTTTCATTGGTTTTTTAAATTAGGTATGAATTACATGGAAGAGGACAGGCCTGCAATGTTTTGGGACTCGGGGAAGCTAAATACACCAAGTTTTATTTTCCATTTATATTTTTACAATGGAGGGTGTAAAAGCATGTTGGGCATAAGGAGCAAAGGAGAGAAAAGAATGAGGAGAGAAACTGGGAGAACCCACACAAAAATTTGCAGAGCAAAAAAATTGAGGAAGAAACTTATTACTGAAGAGGAGTGACTCATTTTTGGCCTTAGAAGGGTATGCAACTATTTGTGTCTTCTCTCTTGTAATAGGCCTTTAATTTGATTTCATTCTACTGGAATACTTGTTGGTTGTAATATATTAATTCAATTTGATTTTGAGGCTTAGATGGTAGGTTTGAAGGTTATTATGTATTATACTTATGTTGTCCTACCTATGATTCAAAAATTGTATTATATATGTGTATGTTTCGTATTCCTTTATTCACTAACCATTTGGATTGACCAGATCCAATTAGGATGAAACTCTAGAGGGCGATATTAAACCACACTAAATGATGTCAATACATTTATTCGTCCAGGTTACACTGAATTCATTTTCATCATTTGTTGGCAATTCACTAGTGAACCACTACACCATTAGCAATTCATTAACATTTATGGCTTATAATTGCATTCATTGTATTTGAAGTCTTTATGGTCCACTACCAATTTACCTTTGAATTTTGAAAATCATTTTTGATAAGCTTTAAAACCGTTTCAGAATTTACCAAAACATTTCTCAGACTTCCAATTGTGGGAATAAGTTCTTTTGGAAACACTTGGAACAGTTTATGTCCATTTCCTAAGAGTTTTCTATAAGTTCTCAGCATTGGAACTCAACTTTTTTCTTATTAATTACATTTTCAACACTATTTCAAAGGGTTTGTATGAGTCAGTGATAAAGATCCAAGAGTTTCCAGACATTTCTGACATTTTTAATGCAATTTACTTCTAATTCAAAAATTTTGTTGTTTCGTTAGGAAGTCCACTTCAATATTTCGATAATTAACCACCCTCACTTTCAATTCTTATGTTCTAGAAATTTCCAAGTATTTGCTCAATTCTTGGTGCAACACGATGCTTTTTTAAGTTAATGTTTACCTAGGTCTATCATTCTTTGGATTTATTTTTGCAGTGAGATAAACTACATTTTCATCTATTTTTTCTTACACCATGTATTTATCATTTCTAGCAATAAACCTCATACTACAGCCAACAAAACATATTCTAGACATCCTAAAGCAGTTTGAGATTGGGTAATTAACTTGGTGGTGACATGAACCTAACAATCAAAGCACTTTGAGGATGAGGATTTAGGACGATGATGAGTGCTGATGCAGAACAAGCATCACTATTAACTGGATATTTACTAGATATTATTGTTTCTACTAATCTTGTGTGCTTTAAGGTGTGCTTTCACTTGTTAGAATTTCTCTCATTGAAGATTGAAGTCTTCTTTGCTAATGATCTTTTGTCTTAGTTCCAAGAAATGCAATAGAATAGTAGCATTTCATGTTTTTGAGGCCTACAACCCATCTACAACATGAATGACCATTATAGATGGGGAATCTGTTTTGACATTCAAAACTACACATTTCTAGCATGGAGCTTTATGAGCTTTTTTGTTCTTGTCATTGTCACTATCCATGAACTAGTCTATTCCTCAACTAATATCTACAGCAGTTGGAGAGCATAAAGGGTGCCTCAATACTATGTATGAACTAGAGCATGATACAATCAATTCTATAAGACCAAACTCTTTTCCCTTCCTCCCAATTGACCCTTCCACACCATCGACTTTTTTCCACAAGTGAAATTTAGGGGATAGGTGAGTGTGAATATTTGGATGAGACAAAATGCGCATTGTTCATATTGTCGTGGATTTCTTGCCATGCAAGGTGAGCATTATTAAGTTTTTTGCATTATTTAAATTTATAAGGATATTTTAGTTTTTTTAATATTAGGCTATTTATATGAAGCTAACAAAATGTTACATTAAAAATAAAATATATATTTTATTCTCAAAATGATGGTAACAGAAGATGCTTGATTGTGTTCAAACATTTGCAGCACTCTCTAATTTCACAAAGGAGACACCTATTTTCCTTTGAATGCAAACGTGTTGCTTGTTTTTTAATATTAGTAGTCTCTAATTTACAACATTCTCTAATTTCACAAATATTTGCAGCAGTCTCTAATTTCACAAATGAGACACCTGTCTGCTTTTGAATGTAAACATGTTGCATTGTTCATATTGTCATGGATTTCTTGCCATGCAAGTTGAGCATTAATAAGTTTTTAGCACTATTTAAATTTATAAGGATATTTTAGTTCTTTTAATATTAGGCTATTTATATGAAGTTATGAATGCTACTTTCATTGCTCTTATCCCCAAATATGTTGATGCCTTAGCAATGAAAGAATATAGACCTATTAGTCTTTGCAACACAGCCTATACAATTTTCTCAAAAAAAATTGTGTTAAGACTCAAACTGGTGCTTGGTAAAATGATAGCCTCAAACCAAAAAGGTTTTGTGCAAGGTAGAAACATTCTTGATGTTGTTATTTCTACCCATGAAATTATCCATTCAATGGATCACTCTAAAAAGCCTAGGATGGCCTTCAAAATTGACAATTCTAAGGCCTATGATAGGGTTTCCTAGCCTTTCCTTTTTGTTGTCCTTAGGAAGTTTGGGATAGATGGAAGATTCCTAAAGATGATCTCTACTTGTGTTAATTCCCCAATGTGTTATGTTTTGGTCAATGGTGTCCCTCAAGGTTTTTTCTCCTGTGGTCGTGGACTTAGGCAAGGTGACCCCCTTTCTCCCTACCTCTTTATTATTGTTGTTGAAGTTCTTGGCAGGAACATTCAAAAATTGGTGGACTCAAAAGCTCTCAAAGGTGTTAATGTTGCCTCATCACTCATGCCTAATTCCCATCAACAATTTGTTGATGATACTCTAATGTTTGGGGAAGCCTCGATGGGGGAAGAAGGCCTCTGGAAACAGGTTCTCAATAACTATGTTGTTATTTCTGGTTAGTGCATAAACTATGAAAAAAACAAACTTTACTTATTTAATACTGACAAGCAGATTAAGGATAGAGTGATAAAAATATTGGGATGCCAAGAAGCTAAACTACTTGATTCCTATATGGGCCTTCCTTTGATCTCTAAGAAGCTGGAAAATAATTACTGGAATCAACTGATAGAAAGGATCCAAAACAAACTTGTTGGTTGGAAGGGGAATCTTCTTAGCTTGGCAAGCAAAATTCAACTCCTTAAAGCCTCCCTTCAGAATATCCTTGTTTACTACCTTTCTCTTTTCAAAATCCCTGCCTCTATTGGGGAGAAGATGGAGAAATTTAGAGAAAAAATTTATGGTTAGGAACTGAAGAAAGAAACAAACTGTCCCTGGTCAACTGGGAAAAAGTGTGTACACCTAAAAGAAGAGGAGGTCTAGGATTAAGAAGAATTTCCATGTTAAACAAATCCTTATTGGCTAAAATTGGCTGGAATCTTCAGGAAGGCTCTAAATATTGGGTAAAAATTTTCCAAGCTAAATACTTGAGGAACAAGAATTCTGGTTGTTTTTTCTCACAATCTAATTTTCCTAGTGGTTCAAATTTATGGAACCATCTAGTGAGACTGAGGAATGTGTTGAAGATGGGGGTAAGAAAGAGAATTGGGAATGAAAATAATACCGATTTTCGGAAGGACCTTTAGATAGAGAATTCAACTATGTCCTCCTTAGAATAACTTAATCCTCTTAAACTTAGCATAAATAGGATCTGTGGTAAAAAGTGTCTGATTATATTAATTGGGATATGGAGGAACCTAAATGGAAGGAGTTCAATTTTATTCTGAGGAACAATCTAAGAGGTCAAATATAGGTGAATTAGGACCCAATCACCACAAGACTACAAAGTTTGATTGGGGAGGCTAAGTGGTAGAAAGGGAAGATGAGTGGATTTGGAAAGGCAACTCTTTTGGTTGTTTCTCAGTCAAAAAGACCTATGAAGAACTGGTGAGGCCTCAGGTTGATGTCCTAGACCATTTATGGGAAAGGTGTGAATAAAGAACCTAATTCTCAAAATTAACTATTTTTGGTGGATTGCGGCTCATGGAAAAATTCTCACTATTGACAATCTGGTTAGGAGAGGTTTCCAATTGGTTAATAGGTGTTCGCTTTGTAAACAGGAAGAGGATTCAATAATTCATATTTTCTTTCACTATGAATTTGCGAGGGAAGTGTGGTCCTGCTTCTTCTTGTTGTTGTCCTCAGATTGGGTGTTTCCTAACTCAATGAAGCTTTTTATTGAAAGTTGGTCAAATTGCCCCTTCTCACATAATGTAATTGTTGACCTTTGGAATCAAGTTCCTCTATTTGTCACCTGGGGTTTATGGAAGGAAAGGAATAATAGAATATTCAGAGAAGTGGAGCGAAGTAGTTGGGAGGTTAGTTTGATTATAAAAACCTAAATTAAGGAAAACATTGAGGCTGGAAGATACAACTTCTCCAAAACCTAGCCTAACTACAAAGAAATGAGGATTAAACAGAATTGGGGATTAAGGAAGAACTCAATTGGTCAGAGATGCTTAACAAAATGGCTATTGTTTGGAGCCCTCCACAAGAAAATTGGATAAAGTGTAACTTTGATGGGTGCTCAAAAGGCAACCCAGGACAAGCTAGAGCAAGGGGTTTGGTAAGAAACCCTAAAGGTGACTGTATTGTGGGCTTTGGAGTGAGTATGGGTGTCTGCTCTAACAATAAAGTTGAAACTATGGCCGCTCTAGGGGGTTTGAGTACTTTGAAGGAGCTAGGTTACAAAAATATCATAATAGAAGGGGAATCTAAGCTAATTATGGACATTCTAAATGATGAAGTTGTGCCTCCATGGGAATTAAAATATTTAATAGACAAATGCAAAGTGATTAAGATGTTTTTTAATAACTGTAGAGTGCAACATGTGTATAGAGAAGGAAATAAAGTTGTCGACTGTGCCGCCAGCATGACGTTGAGCTATAGGGGATGGACACGATGGACTATTGGCAACATGCTGAAGTCTATAAGAGACATAATCCTAAATGAAAAATTTGAAAATGAATATTATATGCAAAAATGAAAGGTTGGTTTTATGCAGAAATAATAAGTACCAAGTGGTTCCTGTTGGCTTTCCATGTAATGATGGCAGTTGGAGTACGGGTTTGTTTCAAATGATCTCAGCTAGAGGTAATATTAATAATTTTTCTTTCATGAAGGTGACCGAAAATCACATGCAGTTAATTAATTTGCTAAGGGATGTCATTTCTATTCTTGTTGAAATGCCTTGTGTTAGTAATCCCCGTATCTCTAAAGTGGGGAAAGGTATGAAATTTAATAGGGATTTAAATTCTTGTAAGAAAAATGATAAGACTTGTGTACCAAGAAATGTGCAGTTAGCTTTCTCAATAAGAAACTTCTTGAATTACCACTCTATATTGGCTCTATGTGTTATTTGGTGTAAGAGTGTTTGTTGTATTACCGAAAAGAAGCATATGGTGTGGGTGATTATGAAGAAAAGCATGTCGCAGCAAAATAATTTGTAGAGGAGCAAAATGGGAGGACCTAGGAAGAGAACAAAGCCTCCAAATTGTCAATCCCTGAAACATAATGTGGATTTATGGAGAATGTTTGAGAATGTTGTTATGGTCTCGTTCTTCCAATCACTGAAAGGTTACAATGAGAACCTAATGGCTAAGTTTACCAACTCCTGGAGGAAGGGTTGTGTCACCATTGGTGCGGTGAAGTTCAAGGTTACCAGTAGATTCATTATCGAAGCCACGAGTCTATAGAATAATGGGCTTAAAGTTGCAAAGAAAAGTGGGGTAGACTATCAGAGGTTTGTCGACAATTTCCTACATGAAGGGGAGAATCTCAAGAGATTTTAGAACGGGTATGCAAGATTGGAACTCCCTCCTCCCCTTTCTTTAGTTAGCTTGTTTTTTATGAGATACTTTACTCTTGAGGGTAGGTATATGTCAGTACATGCGTACCATTTCCCTCTACTAAACCACATTCAACATCATGAGAGAATCAATCTACCCTTCTATTTGTTGTCCTCCCTATAACTTAATATTGAGAAAGGAGCCAGTCCTCCCCTCCACCAAGGTCTAATGCTTACCCTGTATAAGTATGCCCTAGCTTTGAATCCTCATGGCAACCCCTTAGCTGGTAGAGATGAGAACCCTAATCGTTTTGAAGAAGATAATGAGGAACAACCTGATGAGGAAAACCCTGCTACTGTTGAAATCCCAGCTGAGGAACCTATCCCTCGCCAGCCTCCTACAATTGTTGCTAGACATGTACTTATCCCTACTAAAATTAATTCTCCTATGTCCAATGTGTCAAACCCCTCAACTTCGTTGTCGCAGAAGAGTGAGGAAAAAATAATTTTTGAGATAGAACTCCTTAGAGCCACACCTGAGAAAAGGAAACATTCACCTTTGCTGCTAGAACTCCCAAAGGCTAAGAAACCTATAAGAGATATAAATCCTAGGGATGTAATTAATATCACAAAGGAAGGGAATCAAAATGAGGAGGTAAAGGAAACTTTATAAGGGCAAGGGAGTGGAGCTAGTGGGGGGAGAAGATCAACACGCCTGGCTAAAGCAGCCTCAAAGGATAAAAAAAGGAAAATAAAAAATGACTAAGTGAGGAGGAGGACCTGGGGTATGAAGAGTTTGAAGCCCAAGAGGAAGAAGAATCTGAGGACATGGACTTTGAAGACTCTGCTTATGAGATGGGGGAAGATGGTTCAGAGGAGGATAAAGATGAGGAAGAGGATGAGCAAATTGAGCCTTCTGAGGATAATAATGAGGTTGAAAATGTTTAGGATGTTGGGGATTTGGGCATGGAGAACAAAAATGAGGAATTAAGTAATGAATTTTTAAAAAGTATACTAACATTTCTGCAAGTACAGTTCGAGGATATGGAGAAGGCATTAGTTACTCTCATGAAAGTACTAACAGATTAATGAGGAGGGTGATGCTAGGAGCTGCTTCCGAAGAAACAAAAATTACAAGGAAACTAAAGAAACAGGCGAAACCTGATACCTTGAAGATGTTGGATGAAACAGAGGGACCAGATTGGAGAGAATACGTCGCTCTCATGGGCAAGTATGGGGACTTGTTGAAGAAAGCCAGTTAATGGATTGTTGTTTCTACTCTACTGTTGATGATGAGTTTTTTGTCATTTTGTTTTAACATCTCGGACTGTTGTTTTATTATCTCTATGTTATGGTGGAACACCACCTGGGACACTGTGGATTTAATTAATGGCTTATGTAGAACTAAGTATGTTGGTAAAAACTTACTATTTTTTATTAGTACTAGTTGGACTATGGTTACTAATTTCAATGTGAGCCTGTGTGCTATTACTGCTATTGTTCTTTGGTTTGATGGTGGTGTTGTTTCCCACCTCTCTCTGTTTCCTTTTTGTTTGTTGTTGTAACCATGGGATTAGATCCCTTCCCTACTTATCTAATCAAAAACAAAATATTACATTAAAAATAAAAATATATATTTCATTCTCAAAATGATGGTAACAGAAGATGCTTGATTATGTTCAAATATTTGCACCAGTCTCTAATTTCGCGAATGAGACACCTGTTTGCTTTTGAATGCAAATATGGAGTGTTGAGTTTCCTTCCTCAGAAACTTGGAGAACTTGTTTACGGTCACCTTAGAAGATCCCAACCTTGGCTTGCAACTCTTTGTGGAGCTATCAATAATACTCTATGATTTCTAACTAAAGAAGAACAAAAGACCTCAAAAATATGCAAGCTCACCTGCAGTTTGTAAATCTAGCATTTGTGATTCCCATTTGCAATGCAATCTTTGGAATTCATTTTCAACTATTTTTTCATGTCTTAGTTGAATCCAAACTTCTTCATGTTTTAGGCTCAACACTCTTGTTTCATTTAGCTCATTTTGCAACCTTGCAACTGGCACTTCCAACTCTGTCTTAAAAGAATCCCACAAGCGCTCATGTTCAAACATTTTTTCCTTCAATTCTTTAGTCTCATCATTGTATTCTTTTGGGCTCATCATTCTGAGAAAAAAGTGCAGTTACATGTACCAATGACCTTACAAATATACATGGATGGATACAAATGTTTAACTTCCTTGACTATATACAATAGCTTTCATAGATTGCTCTAGAATTAAAATATTATTTCAAGTTTTTTGATAGATTATCCTTTTCCAAATCACTATTTTGGCTCAAGCTGTCACATGTACTCCCTACTCATATGTATTGATTGATCCCGACCTTGTATCTAGAATATACCCTATTGGATGTTGTGGTTGTGTTGTTGATATGTGGTTGTCATTGATGTAAACACTATTAGCATTGTTGCATTAGAAGCTATATATGTCGAGGATATTGAGAAAATTGTAATAAGAAGTGGTACAGGTTTTTAGTGGTGAAGTTAAGTTCTTTCTGTGTGTGTGTTCAGTACGTTGTTGTTTTGAGGTTGTGGACTAAAGGGTTTCTTATTGAGTATGTCTATTTTATCCATGTCAAGTTTCAAAGATCTGCATGAAGAGTTGATTGTGTTATGGTGATTTTCATTCTGACAGTTTTTTTGTCGCTTCAGTTAGTGTTCCTGATTGAAGATTCTATGATTTTAGTAAGTTCAGTTGTTGTGGATGCTTCTCTAGTGTTTCATGATGCTTGTGGATGTTTCTAGTTCATTCTCTCTCTTTGTGGCATGTCTGCATTGATCGTTGTGCTCGTGATCCAATATTTTCTCTTGCATGTTCATGTTTTTCATGTTCTTGGCCGACAAGGTGTTGAAGCGTGTTGTGGATCTTCAAGGATAAATTAATCGAAGTGTTTTCATGTTGGAGATGTTGTTTTCATTCTTCACTATGTTATGGCTGACCTTGGTTGATTCGCATGAATAATCTTTATTTGTTTTGGGCCGACTGTTTGTAATTATTTTATTATCTTTTTTGTGGCCAACTTATAGTGATGTAATTTCTTGTTGTGGATATATAAGAGCAATTGTTTGAAGTGTGGAAGAGGAGCAAATGCGAAGTGTATGAGTCTTGTGTGCGAATAAAGTTTAGATCATTCAAAGGCAGAGCAGAGAGTGAAGAAGTGTTCATGTGCTTAACCGAAACTATAACTAGGCATTAGCAAATGTTATTTTCTCAGTTCAAATTTGGATGGTTTTAATCTAAATCTTTTTGTAAGATAGTGTGTCCTTGGGTAGTAATCCTTGTTGTATTTGAGTAGTGAGCTCTAGGTAGTGTGCCTGAATGCATGTGCATTCCCCATTCATATTTCCTTATACTTTTAATAGGGTATAATCTTGTGGATTGACCTCCACCATGGTTTTTCCCCTAATAGGGTTTCCACGTAAAAAATATTGGTGTTATGTGTGCTTTTGATGTATTGTTCATTTATGCTTTCATGATTAATGATCAAATCTAAAATTAAGGTTAATAAGTTGAATAAGTTTGAGATTTGGTGACAATTGATTCACCCCCCTATCAGTTGTCAGCCCTTGAGTTTCCAACAATTTGTATCAAAGCTTGTGGTTCCTTGGAAGAAGTTTAATAGCTTGAGGTGATCCAGGATGGCGACTTATAAGAAGGATAGTCCTAAATTTGATAGAACAAATTATTCTTTGTGGAAATCTTGAATGGAGTGCCATATGAGATGCATTGGTGAACCCTACTGGAGCATTACAAAAAATATATATGTTATTCCACAGAATGGTCCTACTACTTCTGCTAAGATCAGGGATGTTGAATATAATATCAAGGCTAAGGAGGTGTTGTTGAGTGCTATATGACAAATGTGATGGATCTAAAGACTGCTTATGAGATCTGGAAGAAATTGGATACCTTTTATGAAGGTGATGCAAATGTGAAGATTGCTAAGCTACAAAGTTTGAAAGGAAAATATGAAAAGTTGAAAATGGGTGATGATGAAAATGTTACTACTTTCATGCAAAGAGTAAATGAACTTGTGTGTGGTATTAGATGTGTTGGTGGATAGATAGACAAATTAGAGATTGTTGCTAAAGTGCCTAGATCTTTGCCTAATTCTTACAAAGTCAAGGCTAGTGCTATTGAAGAACTCCAAACTGTTACAAATGTTACTACAGATATGTTGATTGGTAAGCTTACTACTTTTGAGTTGAGTGAATTTGGTGATGCTCGTCCTAAGGTTGAATTTGCATTTAAGGCTACTACTTTTGGAAGAGATAGACAAAGATATGATCGGGTGAAAGTTCATCAAGAAATACATTCAAATATGAGGATGAAATGAAACAGCTGGATGAAGAAGAAAGAGAGCTTGAAGAACTTGAAGCATTGATTGTGAAAAGAGAAGCCAAATGACAAGGTAAGTATAAGGGAAAGTTTCCTATTAAATGTTTCTCTTGCAATAAGATAGGTCATTTTGCATCAAGGTGTCCCGAGAGAGTTTCCAAGCCAATATTTAACAAGCCTAAATTCCAAAAGAAGTGTTACTATGTTGTTGATGAAGGTGTAACAGATGATGAATCTAACAGAGGAAATGCAAGTGAAGATGAATTTGTGTTTATTGCTATCAAGGAAAATAATCCTATGTCTACTAAATCTGCTAGTTGTACAAATGTGGAGAAAGCCCTAGCTGCTCGATTTGAAGAGAAAGATGAATGGGTAATTGATAGTGGTTTTTCTCATCATATGACAAGAGATAAAAGCAAGTTTGTGAATTCAGAGAAGTATGATGGTGGTGTTGTGAGATTTGGTGATAACATAGCTGGTGTGATATGTGGAAGAGGATGCATTTCTCTTGATGGTAAGCATAATACTGATGATGTCTTGTATGTTGAAGGTTTGAAGCATAATATTTTGAGTGTTGGTAAAATGGTTGATAAGGGATACAATCTTTAGTTCATGGATGGTAAGTGAAAAATATTGGGAAATTCTGGAAATGTGATTGCATCAGGTACACAAACAAAAGGTAATATCTTTCATTTGAATGATGCTAGTAAAATTTGTTTGATTGCTCAAGTTGATGAGAGTTGGTTATGGCATAGGAGAATGTGTCATGTTAATTTTGATAACATTGTCAAGATAAGTTCCACTAAAGATGTGAGAGATCTTCCTAAGCTGATAAAACCTACTAATGCCATATGCAAAGAATGTTTGTTAGGAAAGCAAACAAGAATTTCATTTCGAAGTAAACAAGAAAATTCAAATGGATTGTTGGAACTTGTGCATACTGATTTATGTGGTCCTGCTAGAACTAGAAGTTTACAAGGTTACAAATACTCCATGTTGCTTAAATTGATGATTATTCAAGGATGATGTGGGCTACTTTCTTAAGGGAGAAATTTGAAGCTCTAGAAAAGTTCAAGATCTTTAAGGCTATGGTTGAGATAGAGACTGGTTTGAAGATTAAGTGTCTAAGATTAGATAGAGGTGGCAAATTCACTTCTAGTGAGTTTAATTCTTTTTGTGAAGAGCATGGAATAAAGAGATAGTTATTTACACCGTGGAACCCTCAACAGAATGGAGTTGTGGAAAGGAAGAACATAATAGTTCTAGATGTTGCTAAAACCATGATGTTGGAAGGAAATGTGCCTCATATCTATTGGAGAGAAGTTGTGAGTATTGTTGTGTACACACTTAACTGAGTACAAATCAAAGGCGATACTGGTAAGACTCTTTTTGAACTATGGATAGGTCAAAAGCCTACTATTAAATATTTCAAAATCTTTGGAAGCAAGTGTTATATCAAAAGAGAAGAGGATATAGGAAAGTTTGATGCTAGAAGTGATGAAGGAATCTTTCTGGGTTACACTACTAAAAGTAAGGCCTACTGGTGTTACAACAAAAGATTAAAGAAAATGGTTGAAAGTGCAAATGTTAAGGTTGATGAAGACATACCTACACTATCCAGGACTTGTGGATATGATTCTAATGATCAGAATGATATTTCAAGCAAAGGAAAGCAAGGTCAAACTGCAAGTCAAGTTCAAATCATTTCGGTGAATCAAGAAAATCAAGAAGGAGAAACTAATGGAAGAACATAAGAGATCTCAGAAGAGCCTGAAGTAGAAGAACATTCTAAGAAGACTCTAAGGTATGTGAGATTGAATCATTCAGATAATTAGATCATAGGTGATAAGAACAAAGGTGTCCAGACTAGGAGAAAAATTGCAAAAGAGTATTGTTTGATTTCAAAAATTGAGCCTAACAATGTGAATGAAGCATGCAAAGATGAGCATTGGGTTGAAGCAATGAAAGAGGAACTGCAACAAATTGAGAAGAATGATACATGGATTCTTGTTCCTAGACCTAAGGATAAGAATGTAATTGGAACTAAATGGGTCTTTAGAAACAAACTGAATGAACAAGGTGATGTGGTTAGAAACAAAGCAAGACTGGTTTGTAAGGGATATTCTCAAATGGAAGGTATTGATTTTGAAGAAACCTTTGCCCCTGTTGCTCGAATTGAAGTTGTGAGATTGTTTCTTGCTTATGCTGCTTATAAAGACTACAAGGTTTATCAAATGGATGTCAAGTCTACTTTTCTAAATGGCGAATTGGAAGAAGAGGTATATGTTGAGCAACTTGATGGATTCTAGTTGACTGATCAGGAAGATATGGTGTGTTGATTGAAGAAAGCATTGTATGGTCTTAAGCAAGCCCCTAGAGCTTGGTATGCCAGATTGGATAAGTACTTGGTGAAACTTGGATTTAACAAAGGTACTACTGATAATAATATGTATTTCAAGAATGATGATAAAGATTTGATTGTGGAAGTTTTTGTTGATGATATCATATTTGGAGATGATAGCTTGTGCATAAAGTTTTCCAATGAGATGCATAATGAATTTGAAATGTCAATGATTGGAGAGATGAAATTCTTCTTGGGATTGCAAATTACTTAGTTAGATAAAGGGATTTTTATATCTCATTCCAAGTATGTGAAGGAATTGTTGAAGAAATATGGCATGGAAGATTCAAAGCTTGTTGGTACACCCATGGTGATCGGATGCTGGTTGACAACTGATGATGATTCTCCAAAGGAAAATCAGACAAGATATAGATCAATTTGGTGGATTGCTTTATTTCACTCAAACTAGGCTTGATATCATGAATGTTTTATGTATTGTTGCTAGATTTCAAGTTGATCCTAAAGAATCTCATGTGACTGTTGTGAAGAGAATTTTTAGATACTTGAAAGGGACAGTTGATTTTGGTCTATGGTATCCTAAAGATGATGATCTTACTTTGAGTGCCTTTACTGATGTTGATTAGGCATATGTGAATGATAGGAAAAGTACTAGTGGTGGAGAATTTTTCTTGGGAAAGAAGTTGATTTCATAGTTAAGTAAGAAGCAAAATGTTATTTCTTTATCTACTAGAAAGGCATAATACATTGCTACTACTAATAATTGTACTCAAGTATTATGGATGAAACAGATGTTGAAGGATATCAAAGTTGTGTATGATGAGCCTATTGTTATATTCTGTGATAACTCAAGTGCTATTAACATTTCTAAGAATTCGGTGCTACATTCAAATACCAAGCATATATCTATAAAATTTCACTTTTTAAGAGAGAAGGTAAGTGAAAAGGAAGTCAAATTGGAATATATGCCTACTAAGGAGCAGATTGCAGATATCTTTACAAAGCCAGTGCCTAAGGATACTTTTGAGTATCTCAAAGGGAAGTTAGGGGTGATTACCCCTCCTAATCAAAACTAAGGATGCATTGCTTTGCATCAATCTATGCATTTCATGATCATATTTTGATCTAGATTGATGTTGTGGTGGCTGCTACTTAGGGGGAGTAGTTAGATGTTCAAAAGTTTAGATATGTGGTTTAGATCTTGTATTGAAGAGATCTTTGTCATTGATGTCAAAGAGGGAGAAGAGTAATGTGAAAAATAAACTACTAATTATCTGGGGAGAAGAGTTGAGGAAAGAAAATTCAGAACTTAAAGGAAGAGTAAGCATAGTTGTGTTGATGGTATTTTTCACGTCATGTGTTGCCATCAATGCCAAAGGGGGAGATTGTTGGATGTTGTGGTTGTGTTGCTAATATGTGGTTTTCATTGATATCAACACTATTAGAATTATTGCATTAGAAACTGTATATGTCGAGGATATTGAGAAAATTATAATAATAAGTGCTACATGTTGTCAGTGGTGAAGTGAAGTTCTTTCTATTGGTGTGTTCAGTGCGTTGCTATTCTAAGGTTGTGGACTAAAGGGTTTCTTGTTGAGTATGTCTAGTTTATCCATGTCGATTTTTAGAGATCTGCATGAAGAGTTGATCGAGTTATGGTGATTTTCATTCTAACAAATTTTTCTGTTGCTTTAATTAGTGTTTCTAATTGAAGATTTTGTGATTTCAGTAAGTTGTTGTGGATGCTTCTATGGTGTTTCATGATGTTTGTGGATGTTTCTAGTTCATTCTCTATCTTTGTGGCATGTCCACATTGATCGTTGTGCTTGTGATCCAAGATTTTCTCTTGCGTGTTCATGTTCTTGGCCGACAAGGTGTTGAAGTGTATTGTGGATCTTCGAGGAGAAATTAATCAAAGTGTTTTAGTGTTGGAGATGTTTTCGTTCTTCACTATGTTATGGCCGACCTTGTTTGATTCACATGAATAATCTTTATTTTTTTTGGGCCGACTGTTTGTAATTATTTTATTATCTTTTTTGTGGCTGACTTATAGCGATGTAATTTCTTATTGCAGACATATAAGAGCGATTGTTTGAAGTGTGGAAGAGGAGTGAATGTGAAGTGTATGAGTCATGTGTGTGAATAAATTTTAGATCATTTGAAGGCAGAGTAGAGAGTGAAGAAGTGTTCATGTGTTTAACCAGAACTATAACTAGGCATTAGCAGACGTGTTTAACCGGAACTGTAACATCTACAAAAGTTAAACAAGTAGCATAATAAAAGGATGATTTATGTTTATGTTCTCATTGAGATCTCTTTTGTTTTTTTTTATATTTGTTGAAACTTTCAAATATGGTCCATACATTTAGTAATATGCATGTTATTGCAACATACTTTTAATGCTTGGTAAACTTTCAATTATCGACATTACCTGGTTTTATGTCTTCTTTGGGTCAGTGAAGAATATTGCTGAGTCTGAAGTATATCCTCTTTTGTTAATTGTATTTGGAATAACCTTCAATGTCATCGGTTCATCGGTAGTTGCTTTTTTATAACCACTTTACATGGACCCATCTGATGGAAAATATTTGCTTTTACCAAGTGAGTAAAATTGGAGTTTCTGCAATGTAAAATTTACTATCATTAATGTAATAACTGGATAACCACAAGTTTTAGCAAAAACCTTCCACATGTCTTCGATGTACCCATTGCACATGAAGGTGTGATTGCTAGTATAATATAATAATAATTATCAAATTATAATAATATAAATTTAATTATAATATAATAATATATTACTTATAACTTGGATTCAATGTTCAAAAGAGAAAAAAAATGGTGAGATAGAGTGATAGAGAGATAGAGATATAAGGAGATATAGAGAGAGGAGGAGAGGGAGAGAGAGACAAAGAGAGACAAACACAAAGAATTAGAGATAAAAACATAGAGATGGAGAGAGGGAGAAAATAGGGAGAGATAGAGATATATGGGAAGAGAAAAAGAGAGATAAAGATATATGGGAAGAGAAAGGGAGAGAGAGGTAGAGATAGAGAGATAGGGGGATAGGGAGGGATTTGATGGGCAAGGTTGTTGATGTCACAACTTGCATCATTTAAATAATTCTTTTATCGAACCAGGTGTGTGTTAGAGCAATATGCAATAAGGATAGTTGTCACAGATTCTTTTGGGGGGGTTTGCACTATAAACAACGACTTTAGGTATCGTCTTTCCTACTTTAGGAGCTTTTAGGAGCTCTTCAGGAGCTTTCAGGAGCTAAATTGAAGCGACTAATTCCTAAGATTTAAATCTATTTTAGCTTTTAATTTAAAATCCTGTTGAATTAATTTTGACTTTATTGACTTCGATTTAGACCAATTCACGGAGACAATTAATGATTACTTTAATTCCTAATCTAAAACACAAAATTCTAAATTAATTCTATTTTGCTTGAAAAGAAATCCATAACTTAATTGCTAGAAAGTAAATGCTAATTTAAGAGCAGGAATGAATTGCAAGAAAATGACGATTATTCTAAAAAGCATAAAGACTAATCTCCATGAACAAATTTCAACTCCATGTTTCCATAAATTTCTAACATTTCTTTAATGAAGCTTAACAAACAAACATCAATTTTAACCGATTCGAACAACATCTAAACCTAATTTATATAAGAAACCTATTAACGATTCTAATGGTTCAATTCAACATTTCTAATAAAAAAATCTAACCATTCTAACAATTCGATCTTAACCATAATAAATGGAAACTTTGAAACATAAGTGTAAACAGAAGTAATTATCTGATTTTAACATTTACCAAGGTAGAAGATGATTTCAATGATTGAACAATTCAAAATTAGTTTCTACTATAGATTTAGTATTAATGAATCAGAAAATAATAGTACTTAACAAAAATACCATAAGATCATTCCAAAGGTTGAGCAGGCCCTGCTCTTCCTCAGG
Source organism: Sequoia sempervirens (assembly GCA_007258455.2). Lineage (NCBI taxonomy): Eukaryota > Viridiplantae > Streptophyta > Pinopsida > Cupressales > Cupressaceae > Sequoia > Sequoia sempervirens. The sequence goes on from VDFB02374176.1 coordinate 159,868, forward strand.
TAAGATCCTTTAACACAGTGAATTGATTAACTTCTTGCTTCCCTTCTCATTGATCAAAAGTAGAACACAGAACAAAGTATTGCTTGTGATTACAAAAATTCTAATTGCAAATTATCTAACTCCTAACTAAGACCGAAATATGAATATTTATAAAATATCCTTATTAGCTTCTAACATGGCATTAACTGCCAAAACTTAAGGCAACCAACTACATATTACAAAATGAAACTAAAAATAAAACTAAAGTGAACTAAGGAGGACTATGCTAGAACTACACCAAATTGGCACTAGAAGTAAAAGTTCCTCAACCGACTATGAAGAAGTTGATTTAGAGTTTGAGTGACTCGTCATCCATCAGGGCCTATCTATGGCATAGTCATTCCTCATGATTAAATAGATAGTTTAATTGTCTCATCAACCTTTAAGATACCCTGTTAAAAACCCTTGTGAAAAGGACAATAATCATGGTAATAAAGATTAATGCAGCATAATTATCTCATCCAAAGTCATCATAAAGCAACGCATTTAACATAAGCTATTACTTCCAAAATATTCACTAATTTAGTTAAACATAAAGTAAAATAAGCAAATATGTTAATCTATTGTCTACCACCAGTCATATCAATTAACAATAACAAGTCTTTTTAAACATAAAAAGCCTTAAATGAAAGTATTTTATATCTCCCCTCAAGAGCGAGGGAGTGAGAGATGGGGAGAGATAGAGGGAGGGGGGAGATAGAGAGAGGGGGAGTGAGAGAAATGGAGAGAGATAGGTAGAGGAGGGAGAGATAGGTTGAGGAGGAAGAGAGAGAAGAGTAGACAGGGAGAGAGACAGGGAGAATAGGGAGAAAAAAAAGAGGGGGGAGAGGGAGATAAATAAGTAGAGAGGGAGAGAGAATATGGGGGAGAAGGGGAGAGATAACTCAAAGAGATAGAGAGGGAGAGATAAAGAGATAGGTAGAGAAGAGAGAGATATAGAAGAGGGGAGAGAGGGAGAGAGGTAGGTTGAGGAGGAAGAGAGTATCATCCTCTATCTATATATTTCCCTCTCTCCCTCTCCCTCCCTATATATTGAGTTATCTCTCCCTCTCCTCCCTCTTCTCTCCCCCTCTACCTATCTCTTTTTCTCTCCCCATATCTACCTCCCTCACTCCCTCCCTACCCCCTATCTATCTCTTTATCTCTACCTCTCTCTCCCTTTATCTTTCTCCCTCTCTCATCTCAATTTCTATCTCTATCTCTATCTCCCTCTCTATATCTATCCCCTTACACCTCTCTCTTTCTCTTCCCCCTTTACATCTCCATCTTTCTACCCCTATCTTTCCCTCTCTCCCTATTGTATCTCTCTATCGCTTTATGTCACCATCTATATCTCTCTATCTCTCCCTCCTCCTCTTCCTTTATATCTCTATATCTCGTCTTCTTTATCTCCCCCTCTATTTCTTTTAGTTATCTCTCCCTCTCTCCCTCTCTACGTATTTCTCTCCCTTTCTCCCTCTCCCCCCTCTTCTTTCTCTCCTTCTACCTATCTCTTTCCCTCTCCCTCTCTTCTCTCTCTTCCTCCTCAACCTACCTCTCCCCCTCTCTCCCCTCTTCTATATCTCTCTCTTCTCTACCTATCTCTCTACCTATCTCTCTATCTATCCCTCTCTATCTCCTTGAGCTATCTCTCCCCCTCTCCCCCATCTTCTTCTCTCTCCCTCTTTATGTATTTCTCTCCCTCTCTCCCCCCTCTTTTTTTTCTCCCTATTCTACCTATCTCTCTCCCTCTCTCCTCTTCTTTCTCTTCCTCCTCAACCTATCTCTCTCCCTCTTCTCTATCTCTCCCTCCTCTACCTATCTCTCTCCCTTTCTCTCCCTCCCCCTCTTCTCTCTCTTCCTCCTCCTCTCTCTCCCTCTCCCTCTCCCTCTCCCTCTCCCTCTCCCTCTCCCTATATCTCTATATACTTATCTACCTCTTCCCCTCTCACTCTATCTCCATCTCTACCTCTTTTTTCCTCCCCCTTTATCTGTAGACATGTCTCCCTCTCTCTATCCATCCATATCTCTCCCTCTCTCTCTCTCCCCCTCCCTCTTCCTAGACCTCTATATCTATATATATTTTCCTCTCTATCTCTATCTCTCCATATTTCTTCTTTCATCTCTCCCACTATCTTTATCTCTCTATATATCACGTCCTATCCCTATCTCTATCTTTCTATCTCTCCCTTTCTCATTCTCTCCCTCTTTATATATTTAGATCTCTTCCATATCTATCTATCCCTCTCTTCTCTCTCTCTCTCTCTCTCTCTCTCTCTCTCTCTCTCTCTCTTTATCTCCCCCTCTCCTTCTCTCTCCATATCCCTCTCCATCTCCATCTCCATCTCCTTTTCTATCTCTATCTTCCTCTCTATCTTTATCTCCTTACCTCTCTCTCTCTCATTTCCCCCCTCTATTTATCCCTCTTTCTATCCCTATCTCTCCCTCTCTCTTTATCCCTCCCTCCTTATTGACCATTCTCTCCCTCTGTCTCTTTATCTCCCCCCTCTCTCTATCTCTCCCATCTTTATGTTCCTATCCCTTGTCTCTCTATCTCTACCTTGTTCTCCCTTTCTCTTCCCATATATCTCTATCTCTCCATACTTCTCTCCCTCTCTATTTATTTATCTTTGTTTCTCTCTATTTGTCTCTCTCTCCCTCTCCTCCTCTCTCTATATCTCCTTATACCTCTATCTTTGTATCACTCTATCTCATCATTTATATCTCTTTGTATCTCCCTCTCCCTCTTCCTCTATATATCTCTATATATCCCTCTCTATCTCTTTGAGTTATCTCTCCCTCTCCCCCCATCTTCTTCTCTCTCCCTCTCTACATATTTCTCTCCCTTTCCCCCCTCTTCTTTTTCTCCCTCTTCTACCTCCCTCTCTCCCTCTCTCCTCTTCTCTCTCTTCGTCCTCGACTTATCTCTCTCCCTCTCTCCCCCTCTTCTCTATTTCTCCCTCTACTTATCTCTCTCCCTTTCTCTCCTTCCCTCCCTCTATCTCCCCCCTCTCTATCTCTCCCCATTTCTCCCTCCCTCCCTATCCCCCTATATATATCTCTATCTCTACCTCTCTCTCCCTTTCTATTCCCATATATCTTTATCTCTCTCTTTCTCTTCCCATATATCTCTATCTCTCCCTACTCTCTCCCTCTCTCCATCTCTATTTATCTATCTCTAATTCTCTTTATCTCTCCTTACCCTCTCCCTCTCCCTCTCCCTCTCCATATATCTCTCTATTTGTTTGTCTCCCTCTTCCTCTCTCTCTCTCTCTATCTTCATCTCTACCTCTATTTTCCTCCCCCCCTTATTTCTAGACATGTCTCCCTCTCTATCCATCTATTTCTCTCTCTCTCTCTCCCCTCCCTCTTCCTAGACCTCTATATCTATATCTATATCTCTTTTCCTTTCTATCTCTATCTCTCCATATTTCTTCTTCCATCTCTCCCTCTATATTTATCTCTCTCTATATATCACTTCCTATCTCCATCCCTATCTTTCTCTCTTCATCTCTCATTCGCTCCCCCCTCTCCCTCTATATTTATCTCTTCCATATATATCTATTCCTCTCCCATCTCTCTCTTTATCTCTCTCACTCCTTCTCTCCTCTCCATATCCCTCTCAATCTCTAATAATTGTATTTATTTTATTAAATTTATTAAATAAAATCATTTACACTTGCATTTTATTTATTTCATGTGTTGCTTTTTTTAGGTTAAATACATAGTTTTATATGTCAACCAATATATCTACACAAACTCTAATACAACTATACAATTGTTTGGTGTAGCCCATTACACACCTAAAATGCAATTGCTAGTTATAAAATAATAATACAAATTTAATTATAATATAACAAGAGCTGCAGAGCAGCAAAGTTCCTGCCTAAATGTTTAAGAATAGTCTTATTTTTATTTGTTGTGTTTTCTACCTTTTAGAAATAGTGTTGATATTATAACAACTTAATAGTAATCTTGAAATTTGTCAGATGGTGACATGTAATACCATAAACAATATCGAGAAATTGCAAAGTAGGTGATTTTTGAAAATACAACAAATGTAACCATATATCTTCGGAGTCTCCAAATATAGTGTTTGAAGAACATTAAAGATTTTAAAAGTTTCTTTTAATTGGTCGACTTTAATATTGGTAGAAGCATCGAACTCAAAATAATACATAGACATATTTTGAAAGATTTTTGAATAATGCATGATTTCATGAGCAAAAGAAATTAAATTTGCAATAAGAAGGATGGGGTAAAAAGGTTGATTTAGGCAGTAAAGAGGGCTACATTAAAGGTAGAAAGGGGAAGGAACATGCCTAGAAGGAGGAAGAAGTCACATGAAAAAAGGAGTTCAAATGAGATGGTGCATAAGGGGGTATCATTAAAATCTAAATTAATAGTTTTTAGGGGCTACACAGATTGGAGGTGTGGTGGAGAAGTGAGGTCGCGCCTCATGAACAGGAGATAAAAGGAAAAACATTGAACAATCCACGCCAATGAAAGTAGAGAGGATTGCACAATAGAGTGGAAGAGAGCTGAGTAGGAGGCGCTATTCAGGGAATAGGAGCTTGTATGTAGATTCCTCTGTAAATAGTAGGTTAGGACTACATAATAGAGTGGAAGAGAGCTGAGTAGGAGGCGTTATTCAAGGAATAAGAGCATGTATGTTCCACCCTCTGTAAATAGTAGGTTAGGTGTTTTGGGTTTGTTCTCTTTTGGTTTGCTTCATCCTTTTAATTTTTTGTTCATCATGTGTTTTCTTATACTTCACAACTACTGACTCTATTACCCATGGATAGTCATAAATCTTGTGTTTTGGGTTCTTTAGCATCCTTTATACTATTTGTCCCCAATTAGAGCCAATTTTTACCTCAATTTTCATCAAATCCTTTTGAGCCTTGCTAAAATTTGGAGAAGTTCATTATTGGTCATTCGATTTTGATAAGGTTCTCAGAACCTTGTCAATTTTTAACAATGTTTCGCTAACCATGTGTTATCCCGACAACTTGTTAAAGGTTCATATTATTTCTGATGTGTTGGTCATCACTTAAGTTGTAATAATATCATTAGCTTTTGATGAGGTTATCAAAACCTCATTGGGTTTTGATAATGTTTTCCTAACCTAGTCTAAAGCCAACACAAGTAGGGAAAGTTGATCCATTCAATCAAAAGTGGAGAAATTGAAGATAGTAAAGAAGCATTTAGGAACTTATTGAAGGTTTTGAAACCTTTGTTAGAAGCTGAAAGGTTTTAGAAACCTCATTAAACTCCAAAGGGTTGCCACATCTTTGGGATGGCGAGTTATTTTATTTTGGCTTCTATGGTTTCACAACCATCATCAAGACCCAACACAGTTTCCACAACCAAGTCCAGAGTTGAAAAATTTTGATACTTTGGTTCCACCATGAGCTCTCATAAAAGTTTGGAAAGATTGAAGGCATTGAAGTTTAATTTTGGAACTTTCTAGAGATTTTGAAACCTTTGTCGAAATTCAATAGGGTTTCCACAACCTTGAGAAAAGTTGTCAAAAATTCATTCAAAAATAATTATAAGTTTTCATTTGAAGCTCACATTCTAAATTTGGAAGAATATCAGGTAGATTGTGCAAACGAATATGAAGTAAGGAGAAGAGGATGGATGAGGTTGTCACTAAGGTAGATTGTAACTTTCAGATTAAATTGTGATATCTAGGGTATCAAAGATGATTAGTCTAATTTGGTTGATCGTATCTTCATAGACTGCATACAAATCCAACCCATCCTACCAATATATTGGATTTTTAAGGAAATATAAACCGTTGAGGCTAAGATGGAAATAGTACTTAGGTGAATAAAGGAATGGGTAATGAAAAATAAGGCTAAAATGAAAAATCCTGCCCCTCAGAAAGCTAAGGAAGCTACAAAGAAATCATAGATTAGTTACAGGAGGTCTTCATCACTTCAAAAAATGGCATCCACAACACAGTAGACTACCTCTGGAGGTAGTGGAGATGATGATGAGGATCACTTAGGAAGTAGGAATTTGGAAAATTCTTGTGAGGTATCTGATACATCTCCTCTCAAAAGGTCACTTAAATTTTATTTTCCAAGAATTAGTAATGTCCCCACACCTTCATCTGTCTCATGCTTAGAACAATATTTAACCAAGAAAAAAAAGGTGGTTGACTTGAGTCAACCCAATAACAATATTGTGCTCAATTAATCTAAAGAATGCCACATGTCAAAAACCTAAAACCACATCCCTAATGTTGAATGATCCCTCCTAGGGAAATATGTAAGTTGAGGTTGCTCATCTCTCCTCTCAAAAAGAGGCTAGTCAAATGATTGCAAGCAATTTCAGTATCACTAGGATTAATCTGGGACCCTCTACAAGAGATTGAGATGTCCACAATTTTTAGGTGTCAACTGATAGGCTTGTAGAAATGATAGAAAAAGACAACTAGAGAAAATACCAGTTAAAACAATAGGTTAATGCTTTAACCAATTATTTAAGATATCTTGTTGACCTTTCTACTCAACCCATTGGCCAAATTGAAGTAGATTTTGATCCTTTCTTTGTTTAAAGTGGAAAAGAAATGATTGATAAGATTCATGTTTACAAGTCTTATGGGAAGGTCACAAAATATTTGACTTTGAGGATATGTTGGTAAGGTGAACAAATGTTGTCACAAACATGAAGAAAATATGTGAGGATATTAAGGTATTGAAGAAAGAGATTGATAATGAAATTGTTGCCACCAAACATGAAGAATCTATTTGGTTGACTTAGATTGACAGTGATCTCAAGGAAATAATCGGTTTGAGTTCAAATAAACTAATAGCTAAGAAGATTTTTCCAAACATTGAATATGAAAGATATTTTATGTGGAAGGAATGTATTGAATGGAAACTCTTGTTTTTGAAATAAAACATATTTGAGCAAAGAAAATTGCTCAAGGAATGTAATTAGATCAAGATTGACATTCAAGGATCTATTCAAACTCATCGACCCATGTTTCATGAGTAGTGGTTCACAAGAACCCATCTCTCATGATAACGAATGGTCCACTTAGCACTCATGAGAGATGGGTTCTTGTGAACCACTACTCATGAAACATGGGTCAATGAGTTTGAATCGAAACTACACAGTTGAATCCTAATAGCAATATCATAATTTGACATGCTATGCCAGAAAATACCTCCTACTTATCATTCAAAGATATTTCAAGCATAGGCATTAGCCTTCAAAGAGAAGATGATTCTCAAGATGAGAGTGTAGAAACATGAAAGATAAAGTTCAAGGAATTGATTAAGAACCTTTTCAAAAAACAATCTTTTAATGTGGAGAGCATGAGAAGATTAAGTAATATTATCTTATCTTTATCTCAATTCCTTGGGCATGCAACGACATTCTTTGGTAAGGTAGATTTGGTATGAGGAAATAAAACTTTGTGGAAATTAAGAACTAAAAATGTAATTATTCCTCAACATAGCGAGATGCCTCTGGTGATAAAATATTTTTAAACATACAAACCCAAAATTGCCACACAATCTACTCAATCATCACAAGGAATGTTGATAGTGCACCACCCAAGCCCAATATTGCCTCGCATTTTTATTGGTTTTTTTCTAAATAACTTAAGGTCTCGAGAAGTTTAAGGGGCTCTTAACTTCTTCTTTTTAGTTACTTTCAAGAAGCAGTTACTCTTGTAAATGTATATAAACAATGATGTTAGTAAAAAAACTTCTTATGAGAAATTTTTGAAAAAGGGAAATGGATAGAAAGTAATTCAAACATGAAGAGGAGGTTGTATATTTGTGAGCTTACAGTTTTGGATAAATGAATGAAATGAAATCCATGTTATAGTTTATGCATTGTGATTGGTTTCATTGGTTATTGCATTTTTGTGTGAATGTGAGAACCATTTCTAGTATCTAATCATCTTGAGTTTAGAATTATTTTTGTTTGATAAGTTATTATTTTATGCTTTATGGAATGCAATTAGTCTATGTTTTGATTGTTCTCTTACAAATTACATTTTGTTCAATAAAAGATTCATTGGTAGCATTTTATTGATTTGTGTTGCTCCTATTATTTCGACCTTTCTTGCTTTCTAGTTAAAAGTATACCCATGTTAAAGTTTTTTAAAACTCAAAAAAGAATGCATTCTCTTATCAAATGAGGGAGTTGTGTACCTCATAAAATTCATAGGTATTTAAATTATTTCTATTCTCTTATCAAACAAGGGAGTTGTACCTCATAAAATTCAGAGGTAAATTATTCCATATAGAAATAATTTACCCAATTGTTGGTTAGTGACTATTTATATGATTGAATAATAGAGAAAAAAGTTGAAAATTTCAAATAGTGAATAATCTATTAACTAACACTATTTATATTTGACTTTTGTGGGATGTAATTTTTTTTGAAATATATATGTTAGTTGTATTTTAGTTTTTATTATTTTCATATGTTTGGTGTGTTTTAGTTTTTATTAATTGTGTATGTGACTCCTTAATAGCTTTTGTTCACACACTTAGGCTACTTTATAATAAATAATTTAAAAAGTTTAAAACAAAAAGATAATAAACATGCATTTTTTTAAAGTTCTACTCATATATAATATAGGTCAGCTATCATATACAATAGCTATAGTTACACACATGTTTTTATTTGTCAACAAGTGTTTAGTTTATTGACTAATATTTTGAGAAGTGTATTATAACAAAATTGGCTCTCACTTCACAACTATGTATAAAACTATAGTCATTTACACATTAAATAATTAATATTTAATAATAAACATATTATTTATTTTATTACTATATAACATTAAAAAATTGTAAAAAAAAAAAAAAACTAATTCTTGAGTAAATGTAAATAGTGTTTTTCTTTATATATCAACTTTACATATTTATGTATTGATGAAACTATTTATTTATTTAGTAGTTTAGATAGATGAAAATAATTCTTAAATAAAATTAAAATGTGTCTCTGTATGCATGTAATAAATAAAATAATTATGTCATAAAATAAAATAACTTTTAAGTGGAGATTAATATTTCTAAATATTTTCTAAATAGATTATTTAAGGTATCTATAGTAGTATTATTAGTGTTCATGAGTAACATGTATTTCTTAAAATACATTTATTTGAAAGATATGATATATATCTATATTGAAATATCTATCTTAATTGTGTGACATAAATTATATAGATTCTTCCAAATTGATATATATTTAATATCTAAAATATCTATACTATCAAAGACATTAGATTTCCACAATCCATGTCATTGAAGTATGTTGTTTCTGGATTAAACTGTGTATTTTTTTTTTGGATCAACATTTCGGATCACACTCAGTGATCCATCATCAGGATGCAAAAAGAGATGAAGGATCACTGAATGTGATCAGAAACATTGATCCAAAAAAACAAATACACAGTTTAATCCAGAAACAACATACTTTAGTATCTATACTAATTTATTTATTATCTATCCACTCCATTATTTTTTATTGATTATCTAATGATAATCAGACTAATATATCATTAGATTTATTTTTATTTATATATTATTAAAAAAATATAACTTTGTATCAAATTTTAAAATAGAAAGATATTTTATCACTATCTAATTAAAATAATCATAATATAAATTTATCTTTCATACCATTAAATTTATTCATTATTGAAATAATATATAATGTAATATATTTTATAAATGGAAAATGTTGAGCCATTGTAACTTTTCTAATAGCAATTTATTTATTATCTATCCACTCCATTATTTTTTATTGATTATCTAATGATAATTAGACTAATATATCATTCGATTTATTTTTATTTATATATTATTAAAAAAATATAACTTTGTATTAAATTTTAAAATAGAAAGATATTTTATGACTATCTAATTAAAATAATCATAATATAAATTTATCTTTCATACCATTAAATTTATTCATTATTGAAATAATATAAAATGTAATATATTTTATAAATGGAAAATGTTGAGCCATTGTAACTTTTCTAATAGCAATTGATATCAACCATATTTTGTATTTTTTTATTATTAAAAATAAACCTTTTGCTCTTTTAACATTAAAAAGAAAAATTAGACAATATATTTGCTTTGTTTTTTATTAGTTAAAAGTTATAATTAACAAGATTAATTTAATATATTAGATGTTAATTTAATTTACTATATAATCTAATATAATATATATTAAAAATATTTAAAAATATAATATATTAAATTATTAAAAAAATAATATATTACATAATTTAAAATTAAAATATAAAATTATAATATTATTATCTAATATATTAAATTATATTTTAGATGGTATATATGTTATAGATATTGTATATATATTAGATATTATATATGTTTTTTTTTTATACGCAAGGTTTATATTTTATATTAAAGTATTGAAAGAAAATACATTTCGTCTGCTATGCAGGAAAAACCACCGAACTACCATAGAAAACTAAACGCTACCACCCCAGGGAACGCACCACAACCAGCGCAAAAATGGCAGTCACTCTGCCCACCACAAAACCCAACACCCGAACTATAACCTTAGGACAGTAAAATTCAAACACAAAGGCCGAGCCTCAAAGGAATCCGTTTAATTCTGCAAATGTAGAAATATATTCTACCCATTCCAAGCCCTCCTTCACCACCAACCCTATCTTTTGTTTCAGATATTCAACCGCCATTGCTGAGATCATCCTATGCCTCATGAGCTCAGTCCCCTTCAAGTCTAAGAGAAAGGGGTAGACCTTCACTGCTTCGTCTGTCTTCCACAAGAGCTCCAAGTCAGAGGGACGCAAAATCCCTTTGCCCGTGAAGGCTGCTTTCAATGTCTTCTCTAGACCTCCTAACAGGTCGCCATGGAATAAATTCACCATCAATTCCCTTGCCTCCACCTTGGTCACTTCCACGTCTAGAATAACAGTAAAGAACTATGAGGATATGTAGGCATTATCCCTCGCAAACTCCTTTCTGGCTAGGTATCCCTTTCCTAAAACCATTTTAACCGCTACCATGACCAAAGGATCATCCACAAGCATAATTTGTTTAAGCCTTTGGTCTGTTATCTCCATGAATGCTATTTGCCTCTTTGTCGCCACCAACGAAATAGGGGTGTCCGCGCTGAAACATTCCAGCCCCTCCACGAAGACTGAAATAATGAATTTTGATCTACTCACCTTCGCCATTAGTTGCACCCTAGCCGAAAGCTCCCTGCACAGAGACAACCAACAAGACAAATTTCAAAAAGCATACGGAAGAATTGCCATCATCCATCAACATTAAAAGGCCCGCAAACAACAAGGTTGATCCATCACACATGAGCCAGGAATAATGACGATGCAAGGCTATCCGTCCTTGCATGTAGATTTTGTCCCTCAAACACAAGCCTTAACTCGAACATCACCTCGTAATAAACATCCTCTGCCACCCGACCGATTTGCATGATCTATTATGAACTTCGTACTGTACGTGCCTCTCTATTTGACATGGCCATCATAATTCACTAAAACGACGGTCACCTCTAGGAATCACTCCACTTTGAGAAGACTCCAATCCCACATAAAACCTTCCACCGACGTCCCCTTGTCACCGATGTCTTGGGTTATCACAAGAAAATAAAAGAAGGTGATGTGGCCATGCCACATTTCTGCCAACCTTCACTCCCCTGCCAACACCCCTGTATCCTCTCTCACCGTCCGCAAATGATCCACCTTGGCTTTCTATCGAGCTCTTGGGTGAAAAAGAGAAGGAGCATGAGGGGGGGCACCCTACCACCCACAATATTTACATTCACACTAAATTGCATTCCTTGAAGCCATGACCAATTACTCCCATGTTTGATAGGGAATCAACTTCTGTGTTTCCTTCCCTCAGCGTATGATTGAGCATCACTTGTTCAAAGTTCCCTAATTACTCTAATGCAGCTTCCAAATAAACCCCTAACCTCCAATTATGAATTTTCCTAGTCCTAAGAGCATTTATGACTAGAGTTGAATCCCCTTCCACTACCATATTTTTAATTCCCAGATCCTTACAAAGATTCAGTCCAAGAAGAAGAGCTTGGAATTCGGCTTCATTGTTAGTTCCATCTGCGAGGGGCTGAGCCAATCTCCCCAAAATCATACCTGAGGAAGTTTAGACAATACAACTGGCCCCAAATGGCCCTAGATTCCCTTTTGAGGCTCCATCAAAGTTTAGTTTGACCCAACCCTGCTCAGGAGGAAGCCACTGTGTTTTGTTGCGCAACTCAATAGACGTCACATTTCCTATTCCTCCAAAGGGAGGGACTTTAATCCCATACCATTGTTTCATAATCCAGGCATCCCATTTTGCAAAATTAATTTTCTTTGGGTTCTTATCCACCAAACGTGCATTGAAAATTTCCACTATGCTCACCTCAATTTTATACTGAAGTCTCTGAATTGACAGCTCCTTATCCTGAAAAAGACATCTGTTCCTCTCCTTCCACACCTCCCAGATTAGTATTGAAGGGCACATCACCCATAAATCCCCAAAGATGGAATTCTGATAGCAGCTAGGCCAAGCATTAAGAAACTCTAATAACATACTGGGGAAGGCAGTAAACCAGTGCAACTTTGTGCACAACCAACACCACATTTGATGAGTGAATTTGCAATTTAAAAGCAAGTGGCCCACTGTTTCCTCAGCCTCCTGGCAAAGTGGGCATCTAGACGGGCCATGATAACCCATTTTGATAAATCTGTCACCTATAAGAACTCTCCCCTGTGCTACAACCCATGTGAAAATCCCTGCTTTTGGAAGACATGCTTTATTCCAACATAGACTCAATGGGACCACCAGACTTTCATCTCCTGAAGATGACATAATATTATATCCTATCTTGGCCGAATAAATCCCGCTTGGAGAGGCATCCCAACGCAATCAATCACTCCCCTGCCTACACCAGATCCTTCTTTTTGATAAAACATTCTTAAAGGCTTCCATTTCCTGAACTTCAAGATCCAAATTTCTCATAGATTTCCACCCAAGAAGACCCTTTGTTGGATTATCCGAGCGGTCTACATAATCGCAAACTTTTGAACCCCAATTTTTTTTTTGTTTTTTCCTTTACTCGTGAGAGCTCTAGATTTTTTGCCAGGGCTGGGAGACCTTCCAAGGAGTCTTCCCAAAACAAAGCCTCTTTTCCGTCCTTAACTTCCCAAGTAAGAAAGTCTGTGATAAGATCTCTATAATTTTTAATGAAATTCCATATGCGGGACCCGTTTGGCAAATATTTTACTACCAGGAAGCAATATAGATTCGCTTCCAAGTATTTTTCTCTAACTATCTTCACCCATTTAAGATCAGGGCAAGAGTGAATATTCCAAGCTAATTTTTCCCACAACGCCTTATTTTGCCGAAGAACGTTCCTCAAACCAACACCATCTCGCTCTCGCTTCTCACAAACCTTCTGCCATTTTATAAGAGGATTTTTCTTTTGATCTGAAGTGCCTTTCCAAAAAAAATCCTTCATTACATGATTCAGGTCTTTGCATGCACCCACTGATAGCTGCAAGCAGGACATCATGTAAATGGGAAGAGCTGAAATGACAGATTTCAACAGAGTTAATCTTCCCGCCCAAGACAACCACCTATTTTTCCAAGAGGATATCCGTTCCTTACAACGAGCCACCAAAGAGCTCCATAAACTACTACTTTTAGTGCCCTTATCCAATGGAAGCCCCAAATATTTACATGGCAATTGACCTTTCTTGAATCCTAAAATCCACAGAATTTGGAGTTTGCAAGGGTAGTTTGAGTTAAAGAAAAAGACCTCAGATTTGGCCTTACTTACCTCCTACCCAAAAGCCCGAAAATAATCTTCTAAAATACTTTTTAATCTTTGTGCTTCCCTTGTTGATGCAACGCCAAACAACATTGTGTTGTCCGCAAACTGCTGATGTGTAATGTTGGGAAGGCTGTAGTTACTTGCAAACCCTCAATCTAACCAGACCTCATCGCATTGTCAAGCAATCTCCCCAAGGCTTCAACCATTATAATAAACAAGAAAGGAGATAAAGGATCCCCTTGCCTCAAACCTCTTGAAGCAGTAAAGTATCCCTCTAGGGAACCATTAACCAACACAAAGAAACGTGGACTAGCCACCCACCCAAAAATCTAGTCTAACCAATCCTTTTGAAAGCCGAAGGCTTCCATAACCTTGAATAGAAATCTCCAATTTACTCTGTCATATGCTTTCTTGATGTCCAATTTTAGTAGCATTGTTGGTTTCTTCAATTTTTGGACCGAATGAATGACTTCTTGAGCAATTATCACCCTGTCCAGAATTGAACGTCCAGGAACAAAGCCTGTTTGTTCCTGGGATATGATTATGGGAAGAATCTTCTTCAGTCTAGTGGCTATTACTTTAGCCAAAATTTTATAAATCATATTGCACAATGAAATTGGGCAAAAATTTTCCGATGAATCTGGCTTCGCCTTCTTCGGGATAAGAGCAATTAGGGTATTATTAGCTTCCTTTAGCACTCTTTTGTTTCTTCTAGAATCTTCTAACACTTCCCAAACATCCTTTCCCACAAAACTCCAACATTTATGAAAGAACGCTGCTGGAAACCCATCCGGCCCGAGAGCCTTCTCTGGTTGCATCTCAAAGACTGCCCCTTTCACTTCAGCTTCAGATAATTTAGCATTTAAAGCTTCCATTTGAACATGAGAGATCAACTTCAAAATGGATTACAGAGAAGCCTTTTGTGATTCCAAATTTGAGCCCTCCCATTCATTGAGCAAAATCTGAAAATATGAGACAGCTGATTCTCTGATTTCCATCAAATCTTCCATTAGACGACCATCCCAATTTTTCATACAAGAGATTTTATTGAACTCCCTCCTAGCTTTTATAGAGTTGTGAAAGAATTTTGAATTACGGTCCCCTGCCTTCAACCATACCTCCCTGGATTTTTGTCTCCAAAAAATCTCTTCTTTAGCCAGGATGTCATTTAGTTTATTGGAAAGAACCTGTTCCTTCATGTAGCAAGCATCATCCATCCCGTTGTTCATTATTTCTTCAGCTAAGCCATCCAACTCATGCTCTGTTTGCAGTTTCTCTACAAAAATATTCTTGAAAGACGCCTTATTCCATTGTTTGAGCTGTTGTTTCACAAATTTTAACTTTGTAATCACATTAAACAAGCTTGATTCCCCTAGAAAGCATTCCTTCCACCATGATTCCATCATTCCCAAGACTTGGGGGTCCTTAAACCACATCATTTCAAATTTAAATGGATAGCGAATCGGTCCCTTCTCCCCAACTATTTGGAGTTGTACTAGAAAATGATTAGAACTGCTCCTAGAGTTAATCTTGCTTTCAAAGGTAAAGGGAAAAAGGCTCAAGTTTCCTTTGAAGAAGAATCTATTGAGCTTTTCCGCTATGCTACCAAACCCTTTCCTACGATTCGTCCATGTGAAACAACCATTGCCTGTTGGGATCTCCAATAATGAATTTCTTTCCACAAAGCTACAAAAATCAATTTGAGACTACAAGACTTTCCCTGAACCGCCCTTCTTATCTTCTTACCGAAGAATGGCATTAAAGTCTTCTCCAATTATGCTAAAATCTTGATTCAACCCTCTCAGAACCCTGTCCAATTCAAGCCAAACCATCCTTTTCTGTATACTCAAAGAGGGTCCATAAGCATTTATCAAATTAAAATGAAGGTTAGAGATCAGACTCCTTACCTTGCAAACCAGCCTATGCCGACTTGAGTTCAAGGTCTCTACTAAAACTAACTGAGGTTTCCAAATGATTATTAGGCCTCCCAAAGCACCCTCCACTTCCACCTCAGCCCATTTCCACATCTTCAGCTTTTTACCAAAATTAGCCAAGTTCGAGCCATCTAATTTTGTTTCTTGAAGAAGACAAATTTCCACATGACATACTTCTAAATGGCGCCTAATGAGGCTCCATTTGTTAGGGGCGTTTAAGCCCCTAACATTCCAGGTTAAGATTTTCATTGCTATTCATGAAGGGCTCCACCTTTCCCTACTTTAATCATTGAGTCAATCTTCTGCTGACCACTAGCTTCCCCGTCCCATTTCCTCTTTTCTTGATTAGGGATTCTACCCCTCTTTTTCTATTCCCCATAGTCAAGTGTTAATTTGAGGAGATCCCTTTTGTGAATTCCTAATATAGTTTTGGCCGCCAACAAGTCCTCAGACATCTTCCTCTTCTTTCCTGATTGTAGGCTAAGCATTTCCAAAGTTTCTTCCCCTTCTTCCACCACTATGTTCTCTAATCTTCAGAGTCATACCCTGCATCCACCACTCCAGATTTTGCTTTAGCCGCCACCACTAATTCCACAAGTTCCTTCCCCACCTCTATCAAAGAGTCCAACTCCACGTTCCGACAATTGCCCCCCAGAATTTCCAGAGTCTCAAAAATTTTCTCATCTAAATCTGCGAACTGATCCTCCTGTTCCTCTTGCTCCTCCTACAACTCCACCACTATTGAATTTGCCGCTAACAATGGACTTATCGCATCATTTTGAGAAGCGTCCATCAAAGGTTGCCCATTTTCCAAATTTGTTGCTGGAGAGACCCTCATAATCTTGGGCTGCATCTTCAGAACGCTTGCCTTAGGAGAAACAGGGAGGGTTGTGGCATCTTTAAAAGCTCTGACTTTCGTCCTGGGAGGCTCTTTTGAGATGTCCAAGGAACTGGATTTCCCTATGCCATCATTAGATTTATTGCATCCCAAAGATCAAACCAAATTATTACGCATAAGGGAATCTCGTTCCAGCTTCCATAGTCTATTAAGAGTTCAATCTCGCCCCAAATTTTCCTGTCTGGTTTATTTTCCACACAGATTCGCACATAAGTTTGGTTCTTCTTTGCCAACTTCCTTTCCTCTGCACATACAAAGATGCCCAATTGATTCCTTATTTCCTCCAAGATAGAGGGAGCCCAATATTCCTAAGGAAGATTAGGTAAACTGTACTAGTCTTGTAGGGTTTCAACCACGCGATTAGCCGGGTCGAAACCTACCACCCACTGCCTTAGATAGAAACCACACCCATCTAAAACCCAAACGCCTTTAACTATTTCATCCCTTATGCTTCTGGAAGGGCATATTACCAGAAAAAAGCCATTTTGAAGCATTTTAAACTGTAGATCAGGCCCCCATCGTTCTTTCCACCATTTAACTAGATAGTCCCAGTTAAGATCCATTCCATACCATTTTCCAAATAGTCCTAGCTGTTCTAGACGCAATACCTCCGCTTGAAGTTTCGAAGAGTTGATTACTATTTTGGCTCTTTCACCTTTTGCTTCATTAAAAGAATGTGAGCCATGTTATCCCCTATCCCCAACTGAGATTTCTTCCCGTTCTTCCTCCCATTCCTTAAAAGGTAGCTTCTTTTGCCATACCATTTCGCCGTTACCATTTCTGCGATTAGGGTTTCTTCTAGGACCCTGTCTACCCAGCCAGGGAAGACCAGCTTGTCCTCTTTTTCTGTCATTCTGCTGCCGTGGTCTACGAAAAGCTTCATTTCTATATTGTCCATTCTTTTGACGCCCTCGAGGAATACTTTCCCCTTTATTCATACGAAGATTCCCGTAACCCTGGTCTTCTTGAAAGCGACCATTCTGAACATTATTCTAAGGATGGGCCCATCTCTCTTCCTTCCAAATATGCTTGAGATTCCCTCTCCTATTCCCTTTGGGACCCTCTTGTCCTCTCCCCCCATGCCTGAGTTCATCCGACCGTTGCTTTCCTCCATGACCGTTGCAAAGCTCGTTCGCCATCTCTTATCTTTCATGGAATTCTATAGTTAAACACCTAGATATTATATATGTTACATATGTATTATATAGTATATATATTATAATATTATAATATGTTGTTAAATTAATAATATAACATATTAAAAATATATTATTTACTTGAATTTGTTATTAGATTATTTTATATATTTGAACTTAATAGAATGGAAAACATAACAAGTAAATAAATTTTGAAGAGTTCAAAATTTTTCCTAAAAATTAGTTGAATATTTTTTTGATTATATTCATTGTGGCTGAAAAGTTGTGATCAAAAGTTTATCGCACAAAGTTTTGTAGCCAATAAAATTGAAGAACAATAATTTTTTAAATTTGAAAAGTTAAAAATATTGCATTTTATATTAAGAAAATTAAAATATAATGTGTAGGGGAGAGGGGCTCATAGTGGAGCGCCCTAACTTCACATTTCTCAAAATCCTATGTGGAAATTTCAAATCACTCCCAATTTTGTTCAACAGTTTATTTGGTAACTCACATGCTTCTATATTTCATCGTAGGGCCACATCATCAAATATGATGTCACATCAGCATGCTTTTTGTTGAGGTATTCAAAAAGGCCAAAAAAAAAGTGAGACCAATAGGCCTAGTGGTGCACTAAGTCATGTTTTATTGGTGTGCTGATGTGGCATCACATGATTTGTCAGTTTATGTACTTTATGGATTAAAAGTGTTTTGCAATTGGATATTAAGGTGCTCCACTATGGGCCCACTAAGAACTACTTTTATCCCCACTATTAGACCCTGCTCCACTATGGTCCCTCTCCCCTACCAAAAAAATAATAATAAATTTTGATTTGCTGGAAATAAAACGTTTAATCACTAGTTAGGAACAGGAGACAGCAACTAATAATATATTACTATAACTTGGATTCAATGTTAGAAAGAGAAAGCAAATCTTGACACAAAGCTAACATCTCTCCGTCACTTCCGCGGTGGGTCCCTTATTACAATTTTGTATGATGTTATGTCTGTCTTATACATGCTCTTTTATGCGTTTTTTAAGGGAGAATAACCGCGTCCTCCTCCGAACACCCCGTGAAAAAAACAAAATAATAATAATATTTTCAACGCATAGCATTGAACAAGGGAGAAAAAGGAAACATAAACGAGGGCAGACTTTCAAATCGGGAGCTCAACTAGAAACTAAAGTGATAAATGGTGGACGTGGACGGGAGAAAGATCGCGCCAATTTTCTATGATTCAAGAGGAGCAGAAAGAAGATACAAATTGGTTTTTTCTATCAGGAGTTAATGAGAAGAGAGTTTCAGCAATCAAGATCCAGTGTAGAAGATAGAGATGAGGAAATGGATGCTTGCATTGTGTGGAATTGTGATATTTGTGTGGGCATCTTCAGCGTTACTCAAGGTACTTACATCTCTATTACACATTACATAAATGTTAAAATACCCAAACGGAAGCGTCACACATTGTTATTAGGGTTTTCATAAGTTTTGCATGAGGATTTAACTAATAGCTTTTGCACAATTTAGAGAATTGAGGAATTCCGGTGAGCTAGTTTACAGAAGATTTGGATTTCTGATATTCTGGTTTCTTCATTTGACCGGTGTCGAATACCTGTGATACCATATCATTAAAAAAAACAAACAAAAAAACTTTCCGCTACAATTACAAAATTTCTGGCTCTCGGTTTTTTCCGTCTATACACATTTGAGATAGAAGTAGGGTTATCAGCAGTGCCTGATTTGTGCCACTAAAATGTGATCTGTAAGCTCTTGTTCTACGTAATTCTGCAGATTCCTAAATGGATCTCGTAAACACCAGTCCTTACAAGCGCATCATATGTGAGCGGTCAAGGCACATTGTCCTATTCACCAACACTTTACTCATTGATTGTTTCAAGTTCTTGTAATATTTGTTCTCTGGATGTATTATCATCAACAATGCCATGAAATGAAACATGTAAAAAAGAATCTCTAGCTCAAGAGATATAAAGGTGTAATAAGTCAATGAATAAAGCGAATAGCCAGTGAGAGTATGAATACTAGTACAATAAGCCCATAATGCAGGGACGCCTTATATATGACAATTAGTACCATGCTTATCAATTGTTTTCCTCAAAAATCTACTCAATATTTTTATTAGTAGCCCGTGCCTGACCATTACCTCGTGGGTAGAAGGGAGAAGATAAACGTTGTTGAATCTGTATTTTTTCTATATTTTTTTTCACTTCTCTATTCTTAAAAGGAGTACAATTATTTTTAATAATAGTAGATGGCAAACTAAATTTAGAAATAAGATATTCCAAAGTGAAAGCGCAAGTATCAGATGTTGTAGCAGGCCTAACAGGGATGGCCTCGACCCACTTAGTGAAATAATCTGTAGTAGTGATAATAAATGTGTTCATCCAAAGAATTTGGGGCAATCTTACCCAGTGAAACCCCCATGTAGGGAATGGACAAGGAGAGGTGAAAAGATGAAGGTCATGAGCTGGTGTATGTTTTAAATCACTGTGTTTGGCTTGTCCTATTGTAGATTGTAGTTAATGTGCAATGCTAGCTCGTACTTTCGAGTTAAATACCTTTTTAATTGTCATGTTTGGTTTGCTTTTCATTGGTTTTTTTTTCCGTAGTTGTTAATAGATCCATTTCGCTCCAGTCTCCAATTTCCAAATGGAAAATCCCTTAGGTGCTGTTGCAATTAGCAAACTTCTTGCGGGCATCTCTAGCTTATGTACTTTGCTCTAGGTCATCACATTGGAAACCATTCTTCCTACATCAACTGCTCGCTTTAAATATCAGCTTCCACTTTCTAATGGAACACACAAGCATGATGCTCTCCTTCTCTTAAAATATAATAACCTTGTTGCTGATGATGTTCTTGTGGAGGGTTCTGTAGTACAGTTGATAGACCATGTTTGTTAGGTGTTTCACAAAATGATGTAGGGAAATAGTTCACTCTACCTCTTAAATGCTTCTCTCTTCTTTTCTCTTGTTATGTGATTGTTTGTGAATGTTTATTGTTTTCTTCTTTTTGTTTTGCAGGTCAATTGCAATTAGTTCTTTGAAAGTGTTATCCATTAAGGCTCCCATTGTTGGTGTGCCTCTTTCCCTTCCCTATGCCCCTTCTATTCATCTCTTAAGCAACTTTGAGATTGGCCTTTGTTCTTTTGATGCAATGATGTTGACACACAAGTTAGTGTTATGCTATCCAAGCAGTAAATTAGATGCACCTAATGCAACAATTGGTGCATTGAGTCCTTATATGAAGTATTGGTTAATTTAAGGTAAAGTGGTGTCTATGTGTGTGCTTCATGGCTTCAAAAATAATAGAGGCGAGAGAAAGGTGTTTGGTTTTGGCTTTCTTGACTCTTTTAGAGGTGAAAAACATATAACATGCTTTAGTGATGCAGTTGACCAATTTTATGATGTTCAGATTGGCTAGGTATATTTATATCTGACGGTAGTGAAAGCTGCAAAGCCTACTATAACTGCTCCTCAAATCCATGGGAGATCTTGCAAATTCAACAAAAATTCCTTGTGATTCTGAAACTTTCAACATACCCGCCTGTAACTTCCACTTCACATGAGTCTAGGACCTTGAATTAGCTTCATTCAATTCATTGGTCGATGTTCTCAGCCTTATTGACTCCATTTCCTCTATATTGACAGTGTGTAAAAGGAATGGAATAGAGACAACTAAATGTGTTGGTAGTCTTACTGACATGTGAGGATTTAGCATTGACATCAAACTATGGGGCTCACATTGTGATGTCGAGGGGGATAAATTATATAAATTGTACTCAATGGAATGGAAAGGAAAGGTGGTTCAGGTTGTGTTACTGACATGTTAGGATTTAGCATTGACATCAAACTATGGGGCTCATAGTCAAAGTTGGTTGTATTGCATCATGGAATGGAAAGACCATTGACACTGTATGGGCCATGGGGCTTCTTGTGAATCCTAGCCACAAAGAAGCAGAGGAATTGCATTTCTGGTATGCCTTGAAAGGTGCTTCCCACCCTTCAACATGTTTGTCCAAAGCAAGTGGCAGTGCCAACAAGAAGGGTAATTCTGTGTATCTGTTGCATGATCATATGATTGCAGCCTTTGATAGGACAGAGAATGTGTTTGCTTGTGTCATTGTAACAAATCTGCAACTGGACAGCTTCTATTACCCTTCCTACCCTCTTCTTGTGGATGAAAAAAATGCAAAAAAAGAGTTGTGCAAAAATCAAATAAGCTTTGGCAGTGTCCAAAATGTTGCAAAGATCTCACTAATTGTGACTTCAACTATATGCTGAAACTTGTGTTGCAAGACCATATGGGTGAAATGAGGCAAGCTATTAGATTTGATCAAAAAAGGTATGCTCTGATGGATGTCATTGCTAGAGATTTGCAATTGTTGCTACTTGAACTTGAAGTAGTCTAGGAGGCTTTAAGTAATGATGTGTCACACCAATTCCTCTTTAGGTTGTTTGTCAAATGTGAAACATTTAACGATGAGGAGAGTGCCAATGTTGTTGTGACAAGAATAAAACATATTGCCTTTGTGGGTGAAAGCCAACTCCTTGATGAAAAAATCTCTAAATTGTCCTCGCTTTTATAATTCTTTTGCTTTTCCCTTATCCTTCTCTTCATGTCATGCGTAATAGAGCATTACATGCCTTGAGCATATACCTTTTGCATTCTAACGTTGTTATTTCTATAGTCTTCATCTTTGAGTAGTAAAATTTGTCATGCCTCATTGTACTTAAATGACGGTATTTTGAAGCTAGTGTTTTTCTTGCTTTGTATATAGTGTGTTCAAGGTTCCAGTGAATATCATGGCGACCTTTTTTAACTTACATATTCATGTGTCTTTCAGACATGCTTGTTGTTCCATGGATTTGCAAATTACCTACTTTGTTCTTTCTGCACCTTTGTCTTTGACACTGTTTTCGTTTATAACTTTGTTTATTCCTTGTTCTTATTTGCTTCTATGGATTGTTTATGGCATGCCTAAAATTGATCATGCATGTGGTAGTGGTTCATCAAGGAGAGAATTGATAAATGATTCGCATCATATTGCTATAATTCACAAGAAGATATCAGCAACAGTCCTCATATGCAAAATGATGGAAGCTGTAATGCTTTGAATAGTCTAGTAGAGATTGTAGAAATGAGATGTGGTGTTTAATTTATCAAGAAGAAAAAGATGAAACCAACAAAGCTAGGCGAGAGAAGAGGCATGTGCTGCTTGCAATTCAAATGCTTGTTCAGTTTTTGAGGCTACATG
Organism: Sequoia sempervirens; assembly: GCA_007258455.2. Classification (NCBI taxonomy): domain Eukaryota; kingdom Viridiplantae; phylum Streptophyta; class Pinopsida; order Cupressales; family Cupressaceae; genus Sequoia; species Sequoia sempervirens. The sequence continues at coordinate 182,965 of VDFB02374176.1, forward strand.
TGCCTTCCATTGTCCATGGCTCCCCTTCTTCATTGCAATTATAACTTAGGATCACTTTTTGATGTTTTGGTGCAAAACCTTGTAACTTGTGCGTTGCAATTGATTGGTGCCTAGTGTCTTCCAATGGCCTCATAATTGTTGGTGGTTTCTATTTCTGTTGCAGCTCCACAATTATTTTGTGCAAGGATAGATCAATTATCATTTATGCCTCCTTGTTCGGTGTGCACGAAATGCTATCTAGGAATCCAATTTAGATGGGCACATGGTGCCAATGTTTGCTGTCGGTGTCTAACTAAGGAAAATGGCAACCATTTCTCTAGGTGAAATATTATGGATCTTGGAATCTAACCATTTTGTTTGTAGGTCTTCATGCAAGCGGAGGAGATGTTAAATGCAAAGGTCAATCCAACTTTAAGTGTTTTATGCACAAGTTGGGCAGCTCAAATATAGTGGCCATACACTTAGCTTCTTGCAAGACACGACTACTATTACCAAACACTTGCCAAGGCATATTGACCAACTAGTCGTCATAATTGTAAGAAAGCATAGCTTGGAACAAAATGGTTATGACTTTTATGATTTATCTTAGTAGAACCCATGTTTTTGAAGCCTTGTAGTATGAAATTGGTCATGATCACTACTATATGGATGTTTAGTTTGATGAATGTGCACTATCATTTTGTCTTAAACCCCTTCTAATGTATCAGCTATGCTTCACCACACGTCCATAGATCTTTTTGTCTTGGCCCTTCGGTCTTAATTTGTAGGAGAAGAGACTTCAAGCACCGTTGAAGAACTTGTGCAACAATCTTCTTTTGTGGCTGTCCTCCCACTTGCATGAAGGGAGATGAAAGAGATGCATGTTTTCTTGCAATTGGCCGAACAATTGATTTGTTGAATGGCCATCTATTTCATTGTCGCTAATAAATGAGTACAATATGGAGGGCTTGTTTGCAATGGTGTTTCCATCTCTATTCCTTATAGGTATTGCAAGCTTTAGGTAGCCATGCATCAAAAAATTTAAATAAGCATGAATATTCTCTTCATTTAACGAGATGCCATTATAATAGATTTGGTCAACACCCATGATTCCACTACTTTATCTTCAATCTTATGATGTGGCACCAAAGCCAAGCCACTATTGCAATCTATGTCAAGAAGAGCTTGGATGATAGCCTTCTAGGGATAGTTGTTGAACTTCAAAGACATTTGCAAGACTTGCCTAATGACTAGTGTATAGAGCACTTGATGCACTTTGGCCTAGCTTTGTGTGGCTTATGATTTTTTGGACAAAGTCTTGATGAGAGCTTTTTGATATGATCATAAAGCTTGGTTGTCCTACATTGTTTTTCACTTTAAGTGCAATATATACGAATTTGTCAAACTTACAGTGCCATACTTGGTCTATCGTCTTTTGATCCTGCATTGTTTTTCACTTTAGGGATAGTTGTTGAACTTCAAAGACATTTGTAGGACTTGCCTAATGACTAGTGTATAGAGTACTTGATGCACTTTGGCCTAGCTTTGTGTAGGTTATGATTTTTTTGGGCAAAGTCTTGATGAGAGCTTTTTGATATGATCATAAAGCTTGGTTGTCCTACATTGTTTTTCACTTTAAGTGCAATATATACAAATTGGTCAAACTTTAAGTGCCATACTTGGCCTGCTGTCTTTTGATCCACATAGTGTCCATTGACAAAGGATTCAAAACAGTGTTTGCAACTCACATTTGACTTCAATGCACATGTATAATAGATTCACTATCTTTTGTGAAGAAGTATTGGGAAAGCTTTTGGGCACAAAGGACTAACTATTATAGGTGATTTTCTTCCCTTTTCCACTCATTCACCCCTTTGTCTTGCTCATTTTTATTTATGCTTCTTTGTTCTCTCTTTTCTACTAGGTATGAATGGCAACATAGAGGTTTGGTCCGTATTCATGTCTTCCTTTGGCTCCATCAAGCACCTACCATTGAGAAGATTGATTGGATGTACTAAGATGTTATAAATGGTGTTGTGGAATACATCAATACTTATGTGTTTGCTGGGAACCCTTGTGATGGTGGGGGAAGAAACTCAATGTTGCATCGCTCCATTGTGTATGACCCTTGTTTGTTGGACACACATGCAATCTTGGTAGCATACATGTTCATGGACTAGATTGAGTTACTCAACTATGTTGAACACCATACCAAATGCACCAAAGATACATGCTTGTATAAGAAAGGATCCTATTGTCATGTTGCTAAAAGCTCCTTGGGATTTGCAGCTGGTGTCAACTTTGTTTCTTTTTGAGAATGGCCATGCGAAGCATATTGATAGGTTAAACATCCATAAAACTGCGGTGCTTTCCATCTGACAAGCAAATGTTGATTTCTAATCTATTCTCTCTTGCCATGTAGTTCTCAAGTGCACTATGAAATATGCTACAAAAGTTGAACATTGATTAGAGACCTATCATGAAATGCTCAATTGTA